>VDFB02052119.1:0-28050 GCA_007258455.2 Sequoia sempervirens | reverse complement strand
GAGGCGCTAAAACAGAGGGTTGAAATGCTAAAAAAAGTCAAAGTGCTAAAACAAAGGGTTGAGGCACTAAAACAGTTGTGCGGCGCGCTATAGTTTTCCTCCGATGTGCTACAAAATCTGGCCAGCGCACTATAAAAATCCTTGATTCCGCTAAAACAAACATGCCGATATGTGTAAGACACTTTTCACAAAAAAATTGCAGAATATGGGGTTAGGCCCCACGGTGGGCGCCAAAATGAAAGTGTATGAATGAGATAAACAAATTAAGTATGCATCTACACTTCTAAATAAGACATTGCATCAAAGATTCAAAAGATTTAAGCTAATTTAAACTAAGAATCTTCAGAAATCTGTCCTATTGCTCTCTAACTCTAAAGATTTCCTTAATCAACTTACTCTCATATTTTAGAAGCTAATTGATTGTTGAAATGACACTTAAAGAATGAGAATTAAGCTAATTCTATTTCTATATGATTTAAATATGCAAATCTACTGTAATGGCAGCCATGACTTTAAATGTTGAATGCTTGATGAATGCTGGATGAATGTTTGATGGATGCTGGATGAATGTTTGATGGATTGATCCTAAAACTGGATTGCTTGAATGCTTGATCACCTAGAATACCTGCAGAGTAAGATTACACAAATTAGGATCTTTTTCCTGTAGCCAGAAACCTGTATTTATAGATTTCACGACACTCATTTGTGAAGGGGTAAAACAACAGAGGTTGAGATTCAATCTAGAGAATTGAATGGTATGAGATGAGAAGGTGGAGTTGATCATGGAGGATTGTTCCTCCCCATGAAAACACCAGGCAAGATGAGAGGAAAGATTTGAGGTAGAAGATTGAGAGGATTTCCTGCAGATTTGTCCCCGAGGCTCTTCCCGTGAATAATAGTTGAATTAATTAGATTTGAAAAATCTAATTTTATTGGTGAGTGAATAGAGGGATATGATTTATGCATTTATTTAAATATTTTTGGTTTATTTAAATTCAGTAAAAGAGGAATAAATAATTTAATAAAACAAACTATAGAAGTTGTTTATTAAATTAAAATAAAATGAATATGATAATTAAATTAAAGATTCTAGGATATCTTTATTTAATTAAGAAGAAATGTGATGAGGTAATTAAATAACACAAATTATTGAAGCTGTGTATTTAATTTAAGATAGAATTAATAGATAAAGTATAAAAGAAATAATAATGATAATAATTAAATAAAACAAAGTATTTAATTTTGTTTATTTAATTAAGAGGGAAATAATATGATAAAATAGAAGAATTAATAATGAACATAATATGAATAAATATTTCGTATTTATTTACTATAGATGACTTAAGATTAATTAATCAAATAAGTCATATTTAATTAATTAGATTCTCCGTAATTACTTTTTAGGTGTCTACAAGGTCCATTAGGATTTAAAGTTTTCTTTATTTTGAGCGATAGATGTGAGCTCCCCACCTTAATAAAATAAAATAATAATTCTAGGTCTACTAAACTATTTGGTGTCATTAGATTTGACAACTTTGACATCCACTTGGATGTGAGACTAGAAATAGATAATCATGAATATCTTTTTGCATAGGTAATTTTAGATTCTTCAAACACTTTGCCTTGGAATTGAAATGTTAAAAGTCAACAAACATGGAATAAAAGTAAATTGTAACTCATGACAAGCCAAGTTCAAAGGATTCCTCAGATGTTGAACTTAATGGCACCAAACCCATGACTCTATAATTAATCGTGTTATATTATACTTCTAGGTCTTTTAGTAACTTAGAGTTCCTTTAGACTTGACAACACTATCTTTCAAATGTAATAAAATAAAATCAATGATCTCTAAAGCAAGATCTGGGTCCAAAACTTTGAATCTAAAAATCCATTAACTGTGGATATAAGACCTCAAGTAAACTTCACTTGATATATATACCTTGGGTTTGGAGAAAATATAAGTTCCAGAAAAAGTTTTTAACACTTTAGATACACAATAAATAATGTACCATAGTTTGTAAACAAACCAAGTTTGTTAGAAAATTATGAATTGAAATTGGATTATATTTAGACATAAGGCCCCTAGTTAATTATGATTTAAAATATTTAAAGACCACTTAGAGACTATGGAAAGACTTGAGAACTTATGCTTATACCAATTCAAAGCACCCTCTAAATTCCTATTTAATATTATTAATTTTATAAAACATATTTTATTTAGCTCTAGATTATGCCTTAGTATTAGGAGGATACACCTCAACAAGCTTGAATTACACCATATTGGTGAATCCCAATCTTGGAGCATGGGGCACTATATTCGTGAATCCCAAAATAACATGACACATGAGCTTTGATATTGGTATACATTAAGGGGGTGTCAAGTGAGAGACTATAAAACAAATAACTACACTCATTACACAGTGAGGAGGTGTGACGAACATCAATTAAGATCAAGATCTATGACCTATTTTTTTCAAGAGTGTTAGAGCTCATACATTCCTTTGGGTTATGAGTATTGTTGGATAAAAAATGGTCCAATGAAACTTATAAGCCTAGAGTTATGATATTGAATAACTCAATAGGAAGAGTTGTATCATTGATTGGATAGAAGATAAATCAACACAAAGTGCGACCTAAGCCAAGATTATTGCTAATACACATGCATTAAAGACATTGATAAGTGAATGACATGCTATTATGTTTGGTCCTCACAATGTTGGAAAGGAGCATAATCAAATGTTAGAGGATAACATGATTAATTAATATAATAGAGGATCTAATGGACATTACAAACCATTATGGTATTAAGGCTCATATGTTCCTCTAGATTGCAAGTAGCATTGGATCATAAATGATCCAACAACCCTCAACAACTTAAAGTGGTGATAATAGCCAGTGAGGAGAGATTTGTGAAATCGGTTTATTTGGTACTAAGTTGGTGAGTGGTAGTTTCAAAGATTTTTTTGTTCATGTGTGTATATGGGTACTACACAAGTAGAAGGATCTCTTTGGTTTATGTGAGTACGATGGGGCCTAACGAGCTTAGCATCATACAAATAACCATGTAAATGGTCATTATGAGCTACATAATCAATATACAGTGTAGATGATTCAATGTTGCTTGTAAATTTGAGATGTGTCGAGGGTCACAACCCTACTTAGGTTGTGAGGGCCATTAGATGGAAAATAATCCAATAATCCTTGCAAAACTAGGGTGCACACGTGGAGGTTTAATAGGGTTGCCCACCATTGCAAATGAGATCATGCTAATTGTCTATGAGTGAGACCAGTAAAGGCTTTATATTAGTTTACATGGGTTATTGAAAAATAAACACCCAGACTCGTAAAGTACACATCTAAGATATATGAAAGTGATAATGGATATAATGAAAAAAATTAGGCTCAACTAGTTTTCATTGCAATCACAAGGAGCTCACCATAATTCAAAAGCAAATTCATAGATTGAGGCCAAACCCTGATACAACATAGATAACCTACCAACATGTTAAAGACATAAAGATTTTGGGTGAGCCAAATCACATGCAAAGATTTTTTTTTTTTGAGTATAGGCCAATAAATATGACACATCTTCTCACGACAACACTTACATATATGGTTGATAATTTGTAATAAAAAATGGATGAATACATAGAGCCTATACTATGCATAAATAAGCATTTGAATTTCTAACTTAATGCAGTGATACAAGATCTCACATGTAAAATCAATTAAAAACCATAATTAAAGGCACACTTCAAGCTTGTACGCATCAATCATTAACAAACCAAGCCTAACCCCAAATTTAATATAAGATATAATAAACTAGTGATTACAACATATACACCTTTTGTATTTTAGCAAACTCAAGATGCGAAAGTGGATCCATCTAAATATTCATTTTTAATCCCACGATACTGCTAAAAGGTGTTCAATTCATGTGTTCACTAGATATTCTAAATGAACCATGATTCAACCTTAAACATGAGCTCCTAACATTATAATTTAACTATTCCGCCCTTCAAATCAACTCATAACAATTAATTGAAAGAAAAACAATTAAACTTTATTTTAAAATAATTTTAAACCCAAAATAATCGTTTTCCTAAATGCAAATATAATCTATATCATTTCTAAAACTGCCTGTAAATATTTTTTTTGAAGGCAATACATTATTTTTGTCCTTACTCGAATCCCCAATATCATTGTTTTCGAGATCGGGCTAAGCGGTAAGGGACAAGGTTTCCTTCAAAATCAAATGGATTAAATGATTTAATTAAAACACTAAGAGCACCAAGAAAATTGCCGAATGCAACAAAGCGAAAAACGAAAGCCGGGGTATAACTTGCCCACAGAGAAAAGACAGCAGCTGGAGAAATATGGACACATACCTGTAAACAAATGCTATGAAAAACTTTCCGGTTTTGAAATAATTTCTGGTTTGTAAAAATGATGGAAGACGATCCCTACTCTGCAGCGGCTTCGCTGCGAGCTGCTCCACGCATAGCCACAATGGGAGCCCCAGATTACCAAACCATGGATCAAACTCCCTACCGCAATCCTTCCCTCCACTCGCCGCTAAACCGCTCGGGAAAGTCTCGATCTGGCGAATCTCGCTTCTCCGCTTCGGCCTCCTTCGAGTACAATGCACGCATCGCCATCGCCCTCGTCCCCTGTGCGCTTTTGCTGGTCGAAATGGGCGGTTTTCCGTTGATGGCAACGCTTACAGTCGGTATAATGATTTCCTACATCCTGGACGCCATCCAGCTAAAACAAGGCGCCTTCTTCGGCATCTGGTCGACCCTGATAATTTCTCAGTTCGCGTTTTTAATAGGGGGTTCTCTTTTATCCGGATTAAGTTCATGGCCGTTGTATGTTATTGCCGTGCTGGTGTGCTTTGAGGCCAATTTTCTGATCGGAGTTTGGGCGTCTTTACAGTTCCGATGGCTCCAGCTGGAGAATCCATCAATAGTTATGGCGCTAGAGAGGGTTTTGTTCGCCTGTGTTCCATTTACGGCGTCGGTGATCTGGACATGGGGCGCCGTGGCGGCCGTCGGAATGGACCACGCACCTTATTACCTCATGGTGATAGTTTCATTCTTTTACTGGTTGTATTCCATGCCAAGACAGTCATCTTTCAGAACGAAAACTGAAAAGCGGTATGGCGGTCAAATTGTAGAGGAAACCCTAATTCTCGGCCCCCTGGAAGGTACACTTCATACTTTAGGTTTG
Organism: Sequoia sempervirens; assembly: GCA_007258455.2. Taxonomy (NCBI): domain Eukaryota; kingdom Viridiplantae; phylum Streptophyta; class Pinopsida; order Cupressales; family Cupressaceae; genus Sequoia; species Sequoia sempervirens. Next base: position 22,821 of record VDFB02052119.1, on the reverse strand, counting down.
CTCTTTTTACCGCTTTTATTTTACATCGGATCTCATCACTCTGTGATATTCAGTTCAATGGCCAATGTCTGCGACCTTTTTCTGCTGTTTTTTCTGCCTTTTCTGTTCCAATTGTATGCCTCCAATTTTGGAGCATTGTGGTGGATTTCGAAGGATCCTGCGCAGTTGCAGCAGGTTAGAATTGTGAATGGAGCCATTGCACTGGTGGTGGTGACTGTGTGTTTGGAAATCAGAGTCGTGTTTTACTCTTTTGGACGGTATTTGCATGTTGCGCCTCCTTGGAATTATGTTCTTGTGACAATTACCATGTTGGGAGGAGCCTCAGCGGCAGGAGCTTATGGCGTTGGCTTGGTTAGCAGTTCGATTGGTTCGGTGGTGTTTACTGGCCTGTCAATTTTGGTGTCTCTCACAGGTTCTATTGTTGTGGGCATGCCTCTCAAGGTAGGGATTAGCTTCCTTATCTTTACTGTCTAACGTAGATGTTTCAAATGTATAGATTTGTAGTTTCCTTCTCTTTGCAATTCTTCGAATGATTTTGATTGTATACGCATGTCTGGGAAATGAATTCCTATACAAGATATTTGTAGTCTTTTGAACATGTTAAACATCTTCAAATTTAAACAAAGAAGATATAATCAAGCACATAAGCAATTAATGGATTGGGAGAATAAAATATCTGTTTTGAAAACAGCTAGAATCTCAACGACTTTTATAACATCAATAAGTTGAATTTATTATGACTATAAACAGCTTCACTGTGGTCTTAATTCATGTTCAAATGAATAAATTGTCTTATCTCGTTTATAAAATCAAATCCAACTTGTTTGACTAGCAGTCTTAACTGTAACTTTTTTTGTTGTAAAACAATCTTGATGATGTGGAACTCTAATTTCAGGAGAATAGTGATGACATTTTGATAGCACATGATTCTACCAGTGTATTTGTTTTGATGATGAAATTGTCTCTATAAGCATTTTGTGATACAAAATAATGAGCTTATATTACTTCTAAGCATAGTTCACAAACTTGGCAAGTTGCTAAGTACTTGCAAGTTTTTTTGCATCGCGAATACTCACCAGGTTTACTCATTGAGACTTGCCAAAAACTTGCCGAGCTTTTCCACTTGACTCGTATGTAATGTCTCGTGCGTGAAGGGCTAAACCTCGGCGGGTGTCCTAACTCGTCGTGTTGGCAGGCGTGTAGCTAATAACCAGATGGTGGGGCTCCACGGCCACGTGTCCACTGTGCTCATGACTTCTATGCCTTCACCTCTAAGGTTGGTGGGACACAAATCTCATCCTTAACATCCTAGGTAGTGTTGTGACCTATTTCACACATCACCCCATTGCAAATGGGGACCCTTAGTGGTTTGCTTTTAGGGTTTAGCTTTGAGTTGCAATTTCATAAGTTCTTTTTCTCTGAGAGTTTCAAGTTAGAGTTTTGAGTTATCACCTGAGCCAAGTAGAGAATTCAAGCCCTAAACTGTGCTTAGACATCACCAAAGTGCTCAGAAGACCCGATTGACGAAGAACACAATTAGTTTCAGTCAATTCTGACACTTCCTATTTTTTAGGGATTTTTGCTTTTTTGCTTTTTCTATTTTTGGCACTTTTGGACCAATCCGGGATTTACTATTTTTAGAAAGTTTGCTTTTTTGCTTTTTCTATTTTTAGAAAGTTCCAAGGTCTCGCAAGTCATGGAGTCAACATTTCCATCTTTAGAATAAAAAATTCATGCCTCCAGGAGTAAAACAAAAAAAAGCAAGTAAAAATCAAGAATAATCATGAAAAATCAAGAGTAAAAATCACATGGCATTGAAATTCATGGCGAACAAAGGTAGAAAATGGCATAAGTTTGAAGAAATGCATCCAGGTATAATGTCTAAAGAATCTTCAAGTCCACCATGGAGATGGCAGAAACAATGTCAGGACATCAAGGAAGTCCGCCATGGAAGCTTGGCAAAGAGACTTTGAAGTCCGCCCCTTGGCTAGGAAGAAAAATGGCAAACATGAGAGAAAGTCCGACCTAGACCTTGAGAAGCTCATCCAAGATGCCATGAAGTCTGCCTATGCATTGGCATGAAGTTGAGAAAGTCCGCTTGGAAGGAGAGATGAACATGGAAAGACAATCATGAAGTTTGCCAAGAGTTTGTCAAGCTAGCTCCAAAGTCCACCATAAGGAGAAGAGGATATGGCATGAAAGTTCTAAAGTCCGCCCTTGAGGATAATGTCCAAGTGTTCGTGAAGTCCGCCCAGCCATGAAAGAGGATAAGTTATCGAAGTTTTCCAAAAGAGAATATGGAAATGAAGTCTTAAAGTCCGACTTAGCCAAGAGAAAAAACGTCCAAGGCTGAAGAAAGTCTGACTTGGCTAGAGAGAAAGATGTACAAATCATGAAGAAGTCCGACCTAGGCCAAGTGAGAATAAAATGTCCAAACATCAATGAAGTCCGCCATGCTAAAAGGGAATACATGGAAAGAAAATTTTGAAGTCCGCCCAATCTATGGCAAGACCATCAAGAAGTCCGACCTAGGCCAAGTGAGAAGAAAATGTTTAAGTGTCAAGAAGCCCGACCTCCCTCAAAAGGCAACGTCCAAACATGAGTAAAGTCTGAACTTGGCTGGAAAGGTCCAAAATTCGCCATAGAAAAGAAAGATGGCAAGATGACTTGGAAGGAAAGAGATAAAAATCCATGGAGTTAAACAAAATTCGCCAAAAAAAATAAAAATCCATGGATAAAATAAAATATTAAAGGTTGGAAAATAAAAAATCCACACATAAAATCTTTAATTATTTTCCAACACTTATCCCAACACTTAGAAGATTTCGAACTCAAAAAAGGAGAATCTTGAAGATTTGAGAAAATTGGAAACTTGCCTTGATGAAGAGGAGAAAACAAGCCTAGGTTCGATGAACTTAAGATAAAAAAAATGAAATTACTAAAATAAATCGAACTTCTCAACTTTATAAGGAGTTTCAACAAGTCATTTTCAACTCATTCTTCCCGAGTTTGATTGAGAGGAAAATTAAGCTCTCTCAAAATTACAAGAGATAGAATTTTTTGAGGGGAGAATATTGGAGATTAAGTGATTTTTCAAGGTGTAGAACAAAGAAAGGAGTGAAATTCTGAGTTGGAGAACGAAATTTTCAAAAGACTAGCTTGCTTTTTCAGTGACAAAGACAAAATTCTCAAAGCTTAAAGCAGAATTACCATCGAAGAGTATAATTCTGGAATTTAGAATCAAAGTCTGATGGAATTCTTTATTCTACTTCTATCTTTATTCATTTATTCCTGCAAAATTTATTAAGTGCTTTTATTTTCAGCTTGATTTTTCGCAGAATTTGACCTTTAATAGGCTGAAAGTTAAAATTTTCGAGAAGAAGATTTAAAGAAAATAAAAAATTAGAGTTTTAAAATTAATATATTTTCTTTTTCCCGTAGGTTGATGACCACCCGTGGAGAACCTTCGAGAAAGGCACAGATGAAGTTCGCAAGCAAAGGATTTCAACCAGAATAAAAAATCAGCTCCAAATGGAAGAATGTCACAGACACAAATCTTGGACATGTTGACTTCCAGGAATTCAAGAAGAGAATGTACAGACTAGATGGACTCCTGCCGACAACTATTGCTTAAAGAATGATGCGGAATGGTATCGTTCAAGCAGCTGGATTTCCTCCGGATGTGGAGTGTGCTGAGCTGATAGTGGAGTGTGCCAGACACTACAACTTGCAAGAGAGACAAATCATTGTGCTTGATTGAAGAATTTTAGCACATCTCGGAGAGTTGGCTATCCAAGAAGCATTCGACATTCCTAGCTACAACAGAACTTCATATAAGACTCGGGAAGATGCAAGGAGACTTTTTGAAGATTGGATGGATCAGTGTGCAACCAACATTAACAAGATATGGTTGGAGAAGCCAAGGCCTTCTATAAAGAAGATGCCAAAGAAATTACTCCGGACAGACTTCAAGGAAGACTATGGAGATATCATTTTACTATTGAACAGGATAATGGGCAGCCCTCAAGGTACACCATTCGAGACATGGATGTACTTTTTCATTGACGAGATTACCTCAGGCGTCAGGATGTTCACCTGGTCGAGGATGATCAGTGACAACATCCATGAGTAGCTAATGAATTTGGAGAAGACTAAATCTTTCTATATGAGTTCTTATGTTATCTATCTATTGGCAAGGACCTATAGATATTTAGGATTGATCTGCTGAGGTGTGGTAGGCAATGGAGAGAACGAGTTCAAGTCATATGATTGCTACACCCAATTGCAGCTAGCTGAGAAATCTCATTTCAAAAGAGCACATGATGCATTCTTAATGTACATTACAAGAATATTGCAAGGAGGGACGCATCAAAGGTTGACCCATGAGGCTAAGAGCCTTATCAACAAGTATGGATCCTGGTATATCCAGTTTCCAAGATTCACCTACATCAGAATTTAGGGATTCACTGGATGTCCTTGCAGTCTCCCAATTTATCCCACCAACAAAATGATCTTGCTTGAGGTTCTTAGGCAGCTAGAAACGTATCAAAACTTCCAGAGAGCAAAAAGTAAGGCAGCCATCACTTTTCCATTCTTTATTGTAAATATGGAAGAATCTTGCCCATCGGCATAGCCAGTTGAAAGTGCCAGGTTAGAGATGCAATGGTATCTGTTCACGTCATATTGATCCAGAGCTGATTTTGGCCCTCACCATCACATCGAGGTCGTGAATGGAAGGAAATACAAACACAAGATAGATTTGGAGGACTATTGGGCGAACGTTGTAGATGAGTATGACGTCCGGAAAAGACTATGGTACAGACTGCCGGTCAGCTTAATCAGGACAACTGAGCTCTTCTGTGTGCTAGATCAACTTGAAGATTATGGCGAGTATATTCAACCAGGTTTTGATGAGAATCGACCTCTTCTCGTACGGTGGTCAGAACTAGAACTTGCAGACTTGACCACCTTGATGAGACCAGTTGTCAAGTATTCACAATGGTGGGCAGACCAACAGATCAAAAAGCTATGGCGAAAGAATATGACTCTAACTTACAATTTGATGGGGCGAAGCAGAATCCTACTCTTCAAATGCTAGTGTAGCTATCAAGAATGATCATTATCCATTGTCTTGGATAATGATCTTGATTTAAGAGATATCAAGAATGGTAAGTGTCTTTGTCTCAGAAGTGGAGGCTAGTGTAGCTAGGTCTACATACAAATTTGTGGCGCCTTCATCATTCTTTGGGACTCGGGGAATTTTATAGTATTTTGCTTCTAGATTCTTGCAGTAGGAAAAGGGCTTTGGATCACCATGGACCGTGACCTCTTGATTTTGATATGGGAAATTGACACACTGATGAAATTTTGATGCGACTACTTGCATCCCATGGATCCATGGATGCCCCAGGAGAATGTTATAAGGCAAATCAAGGTCAAGGACTTGGCATGTGGTTTCCATCATGGTTGGCCCTACTTGAATAGGGAGTTGAATAGTGCCTTGAAACACTCTTTCCTAATCATCATATGCTCTAATTGTGATTCCCTTACCCTTTCAATGGCATCCTCTGAGAATCCCAGATTCTTTATTACTTTGAGGGAAGAGATGTTTATACCTACACCCCCATCCACCAAGACCCTTTTGACTTTGTTTTTATGAACCAGGACCTCTAGGTGGACTGCACGATTGTGTGATGGTTGGGTTGGAAAGTCTTGATCAGAGAATGTTAGGAGACTAGGGGTGGTGATATGGCCGACCATAGCTTGGAACTAGTTAGCATCAAGATCCACAGAGATGGTGGATGAAGCCAACGCTTCCTCTAGGATTTTTCTATGTGTGGGTGATATCTTCAACAACTCCATGATGGAGATATGAGCAGGGGTCCTTTTCATCTATTCTAGGACATTATAACCATTAAGAATGGATTTCAAATTTGTTGTAGATGCTCTAGGTGGCTGTGATGACCCAACAATGGTTACTTTAGTGCCGCACATGGTGACTCCACAATGAACTTTGGCTACCTTGATGTTAATGACAGTGACCCATTCATCTAGGGATCCAACAACATGATCATACACATGGTTCACATTTGCATACTTGGTCTTTCCATGGTTGTTCCCTTTATTATGACCTGACATCAGATTCATGTATATTTTTATGTCTTGATTTCTAGCTGGTTGTTCAACATTTATGACCTTATCATCGATGAGGTCTTGGATCAAATTTTTCAACCTCATGCAACTGGTTGTTGTGTGCCCCTTGATTTTGTGAAAATCACAAAGGTGCTTTTCATTGTACCATGGTGGTTTAACTTGAGGTTCTTGATAATTCTCATAAGTGTGAATTTTGATGAGATTTTCGTTTATCAGTTTCTTCATAACTAATTCAATTGGTTCCCCAAGGGAAATGTATTTTCTCTTGAGGGGATATTTGTTTAGTGGGGGTTGTCCCCCTTGATTATTCAAGTTGTTGACTTGATTATTGGGTGGTTATTGTGATACCATGTTAGCTTGGGTGTTGTTTCGATTGTTTTTTTGCGGTTGTTGGTATGATTGTGTATTTTGTTTTGGAGCATTGATTATGACCTTGGCATCCACCACACCATCATTAGTGATGTTTCTGTTCTTCACCCACGTGCAAGGTTTTTCATTGTAGCTAATGGATGGATGATCGTCTTGATGTTCTTCATACATGGGTGTCCCCCCTTGTGCAATAATGGCTCATTCGATGTTGAGTGCTTTAGGGATCAAATGGTTGTATGTGGTGATAGATTGCATCTTGAGATGGAAATGCAAGGTTTTCTCAAGATTAGCAATGATGGTGCAAACTTTTTGTTCCTCTGGAATGGCCCATTTGCTCCTGTTGGCCTTATATTTCCATTGTTGCAAGGAGGTGAATGATTCCCCCTTAGCTTGTTTAAGAGCCAATAGTTCCTCTAGACTAACATCCATACCTATATTGAATGTGTAGTTTTTTATGAATGTGTCTATAATCTCTTGGAACTTTTTGATGCCAAGAGGAAGGAAAGAGAACCACTCCATGGTAGGACCAGACAAACTTTGAGGGAATAGTCGCATTAGATATGTATCATCATATGCAACCTCCATGCAATGTACTTGGAATTCCCTGATGTGATCTTTAGGGTTTCTCGTCCCACGATATTTGTCAAATTTAGGAATTTAAAATCCCTTTGGGAATGATACCATTGCAAGGCTCCTATCAAATGGATAGGGACACAAGTTGCTTGGTTTCTTTGTTGTTTTCCCTGATTGGAGATTGAGCACTTGCTACAAGAGAAATTTGATTTGTGTTGTCACGTCATCTTGGGATCGGGAAGTGGAGTGAATGTGTTTTGAAGTGGTCGAGGTGTTTGAGTGATGGGTGGAGTGTTGATTATGTTGGTGGGAGTTTGTTGTAAGCTTTGATGTGTGATCAAATCTTGCTAATATGCCTGCACTTGGTGTTGTGCCAACAATGCTTGTTGTTGGTCTTGTTGTTGTTGCTCCAATAATGCTTGTTCTTGGTCTTGTTGTTGCTGTGCCAACAATGCTTGTTGTTGATCTTGTTGTTGTTGCACCAACAATGCTTTTTGTTGGGCTAGTAATTGGGCTACTTCTTGTTGTGCTTGGTACTATTGCAGGGCTTGTTGATATGCTAGTTGTTGGGTTTCTTGCATTTGTGCCTGGTATTGAGCTTGTGCTCATGCTTGCTAAGCTTGGTATTGGGATTGCACTTGTTGGGAAGCTTGTGCGGCTTGTGTAGCTTGGCCTACTTGGGCTGCTTGCACAACTTGGGCAGCTTGGTCGGATTGGGCAGCTTGTTGTTGTTGCAAAAAAGCTTGATATTGGGTAGATTTTTGTTCTTGTTGTTCTTGTTGTGTGGCTTGAGTTGCTTGGGCGGCCTACGCTTGTTGAGTAGCTTGTGTAGCTTGCGTGTTTTGTGCTTGTTGAGCTTGGAACTACTAAAGTGCCTTCTGATAGGCTTTTTGAGATGCTTGCAACATGATGCTATATTGGTTGCCCACATTTGGTCTTGGTGGCAATGATGGTGGCAGATTCAGAATGGTGTTTGTTGTTGTGATGAGCGATGTCGTTGTATTGATGATACAAATTTGTGTAGTGGATGGTGCAATTGATATGCTTGGTCCTTCAGAGACCACATTTATGGATGGTGTGATGATTTATTGGGTTGCTTGGATGGTTTCCACCTATTGTTGTGATATCGATGGCAAGATCAGAGGATTTTGTATGATGTTTTGATTTATGATCAGGGGTTTGCTTTGATTCTATTAATTAATGGTTGGTAAAGGGGAAATCTCTGAACCGAGGAGTGGTGTGGATGTTAAGAACAAAGGTGGAAGTGGTGGAAAAATGGGTGGTGTGTTCCCTTGAGGAATTGATGATGATGAGGGGTCAAAGATGCCCCTTGGTCCAAATAGCCCACCTTCTCCTTGCAAAGTCATAGTGAGAGAGGTTTGTGTGTTAAGAGGATATGTCGATGTTGCATTAAAATAGGATGGGTCATTGGGGTCATGAAAGGTGAGTGAAACGTATGGGTGTAGCAAATTTTGAGGAACGGATTAACCCAAGATGGTGTTTGAATCCAAAATCTTGGTTGTTATCAAGGGGGTGTGTTTGAAGTGCATGAAGCAATAAGCTTCCCTTGTTGACAATTCATGGAGTTGGAGCAATGGATGATGTGATTTGGGGGATGTTTTGGGTGATGCTTTGAAATGGAGATGTGGATGAGATTGGAGGCATAATCCCAAGAGGTTTCTCCAAAAGAGTGCTCACATCATAGTCATAAGGGAGTTTATCCCCTTCTTTTGCCAATTCTAGCATGTATTCTGAGGGATTGAGCTTCATCATGGTATTGACAATTCTGTGAGTTTTGAGGTTTTGGAACATTTCAATAATTTCATCTTGTGTCATCCCTAAGACATTTTTGGTGATGTCTTCTACTTGACCTCCCTCTTGAGAATCTTGTGGAAGTGGAGGAAGATTTAGCATGGGATTTCTAGATCCAATGGGATTTATTTCGGGAGCAGTTTGACTCGAGTCACTAGAAGTTGATGTTTATTTGTTTGTTTCCATGTTCTTCTTGTGTTGAGATCTAGTTTGAACCATAACCTAAGGATAAATTTTCAAGAATGTAGGAGGTGAACCTCTAACTCTTTGGATTGATCTAATCTTTAGGTACAAAAAAGAATGTCTAAGATATTGAGGATCAAAGATGGTGATGAGATAATGAGAGATGGATGATTGGTGGATGATTGGAACTCTTAGGAAACCTTGAAGAGGATACTAAACTTTAGGACTTTTGGATTGATGTTTGATTTGATTTTGGATTCATTTGATTTTATTTTGATCAGATTTGGTTTGGATAATGAACTCATAAACTCTAAGAGGTTAGGTGTTGTCCTAGAGTAAACTTGTACACAATATGATAATTTGACTAAGTGTGTAAAGAAGGATTCATCTACACACACCTAGTCAAACAAGATGATTTGGATTTTGATTTCAAAGGATTTTCCCAAAGTTTAGCATAAGGATTTTTTCAATATTTCCAAGAGTTGTTTGTGAGGTGGATTTTTATTTGATGTTTGAAGATGGATGAAGGTGTTTTGATTTTAATCCTAAGAGACTTAGAGAGATTTTGTTTACTAGACCAAGGTGTTGACGAACATGCTATTACTTCCTATGTGAGATACTCAAACCGTTGAAAGAGACTTGGATTTTGACAATAGTAAAATGAATAAAAATTTGGATTGTTCCTTGATGCACGTTTGTAAAAGTTGAAGGTCAATATTTCTCTAAATTCGTAAAGCATAGACAAACGTTTCTTGTGAGATTTTTGACAAAGACCTTTGGACTTTGGTTTTCAAATTTTGATCTTTCAGGAAATCATTTGGAAGAGCATATTTGTGGAGTCCAATTGTTTCTTATCTATTCTTAGTGAGTTCTTTTTATCACCAAAAATTCTTGATTAGGTTTTCAAACTAAATGTCTAATGTCCCAATTTCTTCTCATCCCACAAAGTCCTTTATGTGGAAATCAAGGCAATTAAGGAAAAAGTCCCCTATTGTTGAATTTAGTGAGTGAAAATTGAGATGTAAACTCAAATTCTTAGAAGCCTCTAAGGATAGAATCCCTAGGGAAAGCAATAACACTTGAATTTTGTCAAAGGTATTTGCTTCCTCTAAAGGGTTTGAAATTTGATGATCATGTTTGAATGTTTGTTTTCCAATGTTTAAGACCCAAGCAAAGTGTTTTGATTCCAATAAAATGCACAATCCTATGGATAAGAGGCAATATTTGTTGAATCCCCACTTGGATAAATCCACTTGCGCTTATTCTTGGTGGATAATTAAAATCTTGACCACACTGGATCCCCTCCATGACACTCACTTCTATGGTTCATACAAGCTTTAGTACCCATGAAAATCCCATGGCATACTTCTCATCTCTACCAAGAACCACAAGAATGTGGGGCGGATTCAAAACAACCATTCTTGCACCAACAAATAGATAAGGATTTGGACTTCTATACAAAAGGTTCTAGTATAGGCATTTTGTTCATGGGGGATCATCCATATGGAAAGAGACCATTGCTTCCCTTCTTGTTGGAATGATCCTCATGATACTTGAACTTTCCTCAAGTCCCCAAAGTTATATACCAGGTGGAATACACTTGGTTTTAGCGTGTTCTCGGTTGGGTCATTCCCTAGGGTGATTACTTTTTCCCACTAGGAAAGCCCTCTAAGGATAAAAAAAATCAAGCAAGCACATTTTTAGTTCGATCAACCTTTGTTCGTGTGAACAAAGAGAGAACACACGCGATATACCTAACTCACACTAGCAAGCTTTGTTCAATTTTAAGGATCCAAATTGAAGTGTGGAGGTAATCGCTTATACAACTTAATATCACCAAAAGATTTTTATTCTCAAGATCACCATGAGATGTGAGAGAAGCACATACACCTTTTAAATGATATTAATTTGGATAAGAGATTACAAAACATAAAATGCACATGTTCATTTTAACCTTCAAAGCAAGAATGGATTCTTTTTAAGCACCAATATGGAAGTGTGAGATTTTTTTGTTCAATTGTTAAGTCCAAAAAAAAATGTAGTAAGTTCCTAAGATTCTTTTTAACCCATTTTTTTGTTCTATTTAAAACCCAAAAAAAAATTATTTTGAGCCCTAATACTTGAAGAGAAAAAAAGCCTTAAAATGGGATTATAATTGCTCCCAAAGTGTTTAAAAACACTTGTTACAATCAACTAATGATGCCATAGAAAGTCTTTGTGTTTGTTTCCTCCTTCCCTCTTTTATTCTCTAACTTTCAAAAGTGATCAAAATGTTAGATGGGATTAAGAAACAAGAAGTTATAAGGGTTAGATGAATCATTAAGCATAAAAACCCTAAAACTTAGACCGAGTTACAATGTGATTTCACTTTAAATGTAAAAATGAAAACTTTAACTCCACTAAAATTTAGAAACACTTAAACCATTGCATAGCTTATGAAATTCTACCCCATTTCAAAAAAAAAAATCAAAAAGACCTTCATATGACGAAGATATGGCCATTTTAAAACTGACTATAAAAATGCTAAAACAAAGACCCTATGCGCTAAAATAGTGCTCAAATGCACTGAAAGAGTCCTCAAATGCGCTAAAACAGTGCTTAGATGTGCTAAAAGAGTGCTCAGATGTGCTAAAAGAGTGTTCAAATGTGCTAAAAGAGTGCTCAAATGCACTAAAAGAGTGTTCAGATGCACTAAAAGAGTGCTCAGATGCACTAAAAGAGTGTTCAGATGCACCAAAATAGGAGGTGAATGTGTTGGAAGATGTCGCGGATGTGCTATAATAGAGCTTGGATGTGCCAGAAGTCCCCACCTATGGGCTGAAAGAAGCCACAAATGCGCTATATCAAGATTCACAAATAGACCTATTGAAAAAAAGCGAAAATGACCAAAAAGACGTGTCAAATTTGAGATTTTTTCCCTCCTAGTGCCAAAATGTGAATGGTGATCTTATACCTACACAAACATGAAGAAAAAACACAAAATTAGTCCAATATGCAAGTTAGAAACAACATTCCCCATGAAATTCATTTGAGATATCAAGAACAAGAAATAAATGAAGGACATGAATAAAAACTATCTAATTTTGCTCAAAATAAACAAACTCTAAATCCCATGGGGGAATTGATGCCAATTTGATGTGGAAAATGACCCTTTCCCAATTCCTTGCAAGCTTAATAATTAATGGATAAAGGTTGATACTCCTTGATGAAATTTTGTCATAACCTAGCTATGAAATCATGAAAATGGATAAAGATGGATGGAGATAGCTCAAAAACTTGAAGATAATAATGTTGCATAAAGTTGTGAAACCAAAATCCAAATTAGAGACTCTTATTTATAGAAGAGGATGATGGAGGATGAGGCAAAATGGATGAATGTGGGATCAAACACCAACCAATAGCATAATGCCACTTGTCAACATGTGAGTGGACAAAGGTGGAGCACATTTGGATGAATGTGCACATTAATGCAATTAGGTGGAAATTCAAATTTAGAGAAGTGATAAGTTGGAGGGAGAGAAGAAATGAATTAAATGCCACTTGGATCAAGAAAATGACATGTAAGAGGCCTCTAATGCCTTGTTGGATGGACAAGTCCTTTTGGGGGAGATTTCAAATTTGAAGAATATTCCATCTTTGATGCCTTTTTGAATGAAAATAGATGATTTAATAAATCAATTAAATTAATTTTCATGAGCAAGTTGCAAAAGCTAGAGGATTGGATGGATTAAGATTAGGATTAATCAAGATTTGATTAATTAAGAGGGAGATTAGCTGATTTGACAATTTTGACTTAGACTTTTGGATTAATTTAAATCAAAATGTGAAGAAAATGAATTTAGACTTAATTAAATAAGATTTTGATTTATTTAATTAAAGAAGATGGTGTTAGTTTTAAATCAAATAAAGATAAATTTATTTAATTTAAATAAGATGACCTTTGATATTAATTAAATAAAATGAATTATTTAATTTAAAAGGGAAATGATGACTTAATCAGATAAAATTGATTTATTTAATTAAGAGATGGAATGTGATGAATTTAATTAAATACAAATTATTCAATTAAATGGTTAGCAAAGGAGATGATTCAGGACAAAATGGTGTTAGTAAAATCAGGATCAAGTGTATAGGATTAATCGGTACATTTTTCATGCCTACAGGTAGTCATGAGGCGGGTCGCCGTTGGAGTTTCATTGTTAAATAGCGGCTTTGAAGGGGAAGCATTCCACAAGCGGTGGACCCATCATGACACTTTCACTTATGTTTTCCACCTATGCTACATTTATTACACTAATGGCATTGGCAAGCGTGTGGTTTGCGAGGTGGGGAGGCGGTAAGATTTTTCCATTCATCACGATCGAGGCATGACGACCTCTCGTGGATGATGCTTCATGAAAGCAAACCCGTAATGGTGTTCTTTCCTGAATTTTTCATCACTTGGTTTCAAGTTTTGCTTTAGGTAATCAAGGAATGTGGGGTTCGCATGGTGGAGGGATGCAAAGGTTTCACCATTAAGTAATGGTCAAGGGGAGATGGAGGTCGATGTGCGGAGACCCACAAAGGCGAAGTAGCCATGAGACTGAGCATTAGAAATTTTCAAATTCAATACTGGTACATGAGAAACCCAAAGAGGGGGGATACATTAGGTTGGGCATTAATAATGTCGTATGTGGTGTAGAGTCTCGCCCACGGATACCTGCAAGAGAAGGTCTAAAAATGAGCTAACTTTTACAAATTTCAATCACTGAAGTTAATGCTACAGGGAACTCAAGGCGAAGAGTTGTGTTGGGTTGGTCGTTAGGAACAACCCAGGGATAGCATATTTCCTGCAACAGATACCAACACAGAGGAGTTCGCAACGGTCTATAGTCTTAATGATTTGTACATTTGAATAAGAGTCAGTAGCAGGTAGATAAGTGGACACCACTAAGTGGAAGGGAGACCATGTTTTCCCACATATAAGGGTTCAAATGGAGCGGACTCCCGAACTCGGGGTTTTGTACAAAGGCTTTTCAAAGTTTAAAATATATTTGTCACTTTATCCATTCTTTTACATTCAGGGTCTAAAGGGTGGGGCAAAAGGAGTGGTCACCAATGCCATTGAAAATAGCATTGAGGACATGCATTCTAAGCACAATGGTTCCAACAACTAGGTTTTACTAGTTTTATTTTGAAGAATTGGGAACCATTTCATTCATATTCCCCTTAACACTCCTTATATTTTAAACCCTAGACATTTGACCTTACAACGACAAAGGGAAGAAATCATAGTGCATACCTTCAAATGAGCGAATGGGAAAGTTTCCAAAGCTTGAGTTCTTAAATGTCTTTTCGCACGCAGCAATCCTATTCGCCACTTCAAATTTTGAAATCTCTGAGTGAAAATGACAGCTCGGTGGAGGATTATTTATAGAAAAACCAACCATTAATGTAGGAATTAACTACAAGTACAGTAGGAATCGAGTGAGTGAAGATGCAAAAACCTGACCCACAAAGGACACCAAGCAAAAGGTTGAGTGAGGACATGGATGCAGAATTTGCATGTAGGAAATCCATTGTGAACGAACATGGGAGGAACAATGTAGGGAATGACAAAGTAGAGATGGATATCCGCAAAGGGGAACCCACAATTGTAGACCCACATATGCTGAAGGATGAGGCAGCCTTTGAAGGATGAAACCCACAAGTCAAATTCCGCAAAGGCCTGAAACCTCATGAAACTTAGCTGAATGAGTTTGGCCAAGATGAATTTATAAAATTTTAAGGAATGTGACCATTTTAAGCTCAAAAATAGGGGCACAAAAAATTGAGGCAAAGGAAAACCAACTCAACAAAGGCAAAAAGGAAAGAGGGGGTCCTCAATTTGAATGGGGCATGTGTGTAATAGGCACAACAGGTTCTTTTTTGAGGAGTTGTAAGGTCACTTGGTTTATAAACCCATGGTTTTATTTCCTCACTGGTGATGTTTCTTTTTGGTGCACTTGAGCTACTCTTGTTGGCTTCCATCTTTTTTCTATGTTGAAATCTCATGGTTGTCATAAACAAGTTCCAAGACCTTGGGAAATTTGGTGATTCCTAACTATGGAATAGAATGATGTTTTGTTTTTGGGATTTTATGTTTAAAAATAATGGTGTTTTGTAAGCCAGGTTTATCTATTGCCATGCAGGAGGTGGTAATATTAGTCTTTTGGCTACAAGATCAATCTTTCATTCCTTTTTGTCTAGAATATTAGTCGTGTTTCTCCACTGAGTTGGTGTTTCCTTTTTCTCAAACATGAAATTTCTCAAACTAATAATAATTTATAATTTCTCACCTTCAACTCGTGTGAAATTTGGTTGTATAATAGGTGCAGTAAGATCTGGTTGTTGAACAGGAGCAGTAGGATGCCAAATGGTCATAAAGTGCAAGTTTTTCTTTGATGTTTGATCCTTTTCTGTTTTAAAAGAATGATGAATAAGGATGATAGGTGTGGATGTTTTGATATGGTTTTTGTGGTACTCAAGATCCTAAAGCATGAGTGATGTTCAGTGGATTTTTTGGTGATCATGCTAATTTTGGGACTGAAAGTGTAGAAAACTTGGACTAATTTTTTACTTCATTTTTCTAGAGGATAGGTTTGGAAGATCTACTTGAACTAGCCTTAAGGTGCAAGAAAATGTTAATATCTTATAAATCAAGAGCAAAGGAATAATTCAAGTTGTCTTGATTTTGAATCCTAAAACTAGGTTGATGTGTTTGATTTTTTGCAAATGGATATGGATTGATGTAGATATGAGGTGTTTTGGAGTTTTGATTTTTTTTTCCAAAAAGATGAAATATTTTAACTATTTTCAAATTAGTCTATGATTTGCACCTAAAAATAGGGCAATGGCAGCAATATTTTAGGTCAATAGTGGCTGGTTTTTTTGGCAATAGTAGTCAAATTTATCAAAAGCAGTTCTATTTCTATCAAAAACCAAAGATAGCGATAGCAATAATTTTGAGCAATAGCAAGCAAGTTTAAGTAAACAGTGGTAGTTTTCATATCAATAGTGGCAATGTTTGCAATAGCGACTTTGTTCAAATCAAAAGCATTTCTATTTTTCAAAAGTGACCTTCTTTTATCAGTGATTGTCATAAATAGAGACAACAAAAATGACCATTCTAAGCAATAGTGAATAACTTTTTGGTCAATAGCAGTAGAAATAGTAGCAATAGTGACTTTGTTCAAAAAAATTTCCAACTTTCATTCATCAACAGTTTAGACAAGTTTGCAATTTTGATTTTTTGGATGATATGATTTGTTTTGAGAATTGGCAAGTGATACAACACAATAATCAAAATTTTTGACACTAAATTTCTATAGCTTAAGTAAGTTTCTTTCCACAAAGCTCAAAGCTTGTGAAAGTCGAGATACTAAAACCATAGTTCCCAATGTTGACTTTGGACTAAATGTGACTTGAAATGTAAGCCTAAATATTTGGAAGCCTTTAGAGATATTTGTTTTGAAAAAGAAGATATCTCTAAGGAATGCAAACATAGACCCGCTCTTTTCAAAGGTATTCACACTAAGTCCAAAGGGTTTAATATTTTGATAGCCAAGTTTAATGTTTGTTTTGTTGTGTTATGTTTGTTTAATGGAGATTTTGGGAAAGTTCATAGAAGACAATCATTACAACCTAGAGATAGGCACATTCTTTTAGGCGGCCTTACCTCATTCCCCAAAGGGATGATTTTACATGCAACTTATGGAGTAAACCATAAATTGAACTTGGTAAGTAACTTCTCGGAAGCAAAGTTCCAATGCACCACTTTCAAAGAACATTTCAAAAAACAAGGATGGATTCTAAAATTATTTTTTTAATGACACACCGTGAACACCGTGACAAATACTACCATTTTTCCAATCACTTAAGGCTCTAAATTGTTCTTGCCTAGCCCACAAGTCCTGATGAGGATTAGGTGCAGTATGTTATCGCCATAGATTGAAGCTACTTTTATTTACAATTTCACCACTTTTATATAGCCCACCAATAAATGTGCTTGTTTTAAGATTCGCTTATATGAGTTCTATGTTGCAAGATGTGTCTCATTAGTAGTCCCTTATCCTAAAAAAGAGAATGGGTGACCATAAAAAAATGCAAAATCCCAAAGTGTTTCTCATCACCCAAGATCATCAAAAGATGTAGGGGGAGAGGATACACACTTGGCTCACCAATCACAGTAGACACGACATACAATTCATCGTGATTTCTTTTTAATCCCAAATTTGAAAGGCGTAAAAGATATTAATTCATTTTTTATGTGCACCAAATCAAAAAATGTTTGAAACTTTAGTCAAATATAGTAATTGCCAAATAAAAATGGATTTGTTCAATTTTAAGCATCAAACTTGAGTGTTTCTAATGCCCTTGTTTGTCTTAATATGGTCAACAAAAATAAAAAGTGTTCATTCTTCAACAAAATAAAATGTGTTGGTCAAAACAAAATGTTCAATTTTTATAATCACCAAATGAAATTTTGTTTAACTAAGAAAGCTTTGAAGGTTCAGTTTTAAGAACACCAATTTGAAGTATGCAAGTTGTGGATTCAGTTTTACAACACCAAATTGAAAGATTCTTTAAACTAAAAAAGCTTTGAAAGTTCAATTTTAAGAACACCAATTTGAAGTGTGCAAGTTGTGGGTTCTGTTTTATAACACCAAATTGAAAGATTCTTTAAACTAAGAAAGCTTTTAGAACTCAAGTAGTCGTTGGCCATTCACCAACCTTGCAATGGAACCATTAGTTGTTCTCATGAAAAAATGTGGCATACTCCTGCAAGGCCTACACAAACAATGTTAGAAACTTCCCAAAACACACCAAACAATCACACGTTAACATTAGGTAAATCTACAAAATCAAGAAAAAAAGCATTGCAAATTGACATATTCAGAAAATACATAAAAAGCGACCCTGTTCCCTACAATAGTGAACAAGTTTAGGTCAATAATGCCCCTGTAAATGTCAGTTCAAAAACTTGTGTTCAAAAACTTGCAACAAAAAATGTCAATAGCACACATATTTAAGTCAATAGTGACCCTTCGTAGGTCAATAGCACCCATGTTTAATTCAATAGCGGCCAAACAAAAGAGGAAAGCACATGCAAGTTTGTAGTAGAAATGTTCCAATTTTATCAAAAGTGGTTGAGAACCTACAAATGCTTATCAAACTCAAAGAAAATGTTAGATTCAAGGACCAAGGTCCCATCAGTGTGCCAAATGTCGTAAGGGGGGAATAAAGCATACAAAAAACAAATGAATTTTCAACTAATTCAAACAAGATTAGGAATCCATAAACCCTTTACTCATGAAATGAGACATGGAAGCCATGAATTCAATTAAATAAGTGATTAGGAACCTTAAATGAATCCAAAACAACCAAATCTTACCATACCATGTCGAGGTTGTATTCACATTAATGTTGAATTGCGTTTTTGTATCAATGCAAAGCCTCCATTATGCCTTGCAAAAGCTTTAATGTGTGTAAAATGTTGAACCATAATGTGATGATAATTCATAATGTGCTCAAGAGATAATTATGCAGCGCTTCACTTATGTAAATTATAGATTATTTGTGAGAGGGTTGAAGGTTATTTTATAGATTTTACGCTTTGATATGAATGATCAAGATTTTGTAGTAGAAGATATTGATCAACAGTTGAGAACCGTTGAGAGGAATTAGATTGGAAAGATTAGTGGATTTAGATTGCATAATCTATGTGATCTATGAAATCAAGTTGAGTATGATAGTGCTCCTAAAATTCTTGCAAAATTATGAGAAAATCATGACCTAGATTATGATTTTTAAGCTCTATGTCTAAGGGTGGGCTAAAGGTTTAGTTGTAAACCCTAACTTTGTAAGTGTTCTATCCTAAAACCCTTCAATGTTATAATTTTGTGGTGACTTGATCCTGCTAGTTACCAGTTGAGTAATTTTTCATTTAAGCCTTTAAATACTTCCATTAATTGGCCCCTCCAGTTAGGAAAGATGGTCGCCCCATGTATTATCCTACGCCAAATTTCTCTAAAGTTATGTGAAATATTTTTAAGGGACTTAAGCCAGCGTCCTCAAGGGTTTTATTACCATTAGCCTAGTCATCGCCTCACCTTAAAACTAACATTTGGCATGTGCAGGAATGTGGTCTGTCAGATTTTTAGATTTAATCTTGGCCACCCATCGCACACCGTGCAAGAGTTTATGGATAACCGTCAGATAGCATGTGAGGTCCGCGATATCATGATGTGTGTCCTTGCCATTTGAGGCCCAACCTTTGTATGATTTCTTGGTGACTGGTAAAGGGAAGATCAATGGCTCTAATGTTGGGTTAAGACTTAATCTAAGTCATTCATCACATACCTCACAAAATTTAATTAATTCCTTCCAAATAGCTTGCAAGGTACGCGAAAGAGTGACACATGGAGTTTCTTGACCACCGTGCAGAGTGTGGTAGAGCCCATGGCATAAGTGACATGGCTCCCAGTTATTGTTTTCTCATTGGCTGAAGGGTGACTAGTTTTGGTATTGGGTTTTCAAACCCAATTTGACTGCATCTTAGCCACTCAATTTTCTATCTCAATCCTACATCGATGGTCAATATTCAAAATAAAAAACATGCATGTATTAGCCATTTTGCTCTGTAACCTATGAGCATTAATGTCATGCTCTCTTCAAGAATGATCAAATTGAGTCCTTGTGTGTGCGATAAATTAATTTCTAGCTATTATGAAGAATGATATGCAAATATTCGAGTACCTAGGTGATTAACGATGAAGAAACCAATGCCAGTGATTAATTGCTTCCTCAAGCGTGTGACACCAAAATTGATGAGAAAACACCCTTAGACTTGCAAAATAAATATAGATGGAGTAATTTCAATTTTCACCATTACATTCAGTAGTTAGCATCTTTTTAAATTTGTGAAAAGTGAAAAGTGTTCAATTTTGAGCTTCAGAAGCTACAAGGCAACGTGAATGAGTAATCCAATCATTTTTGCAATACCCATAAGGAGGTTGCTTAGACTTAACATGTAGAAGCCTCAAGGCAACATTTTTGTACATGAACATAAGGTACTTGAACATGTTCCATCTATAGAGGAGAAGGCCCTTGTCGAGAAGCATTTGTGTGCTCCCACTAGGTGTAGTAGAAGGTTATGACACCAAGGTATTGCTACTGAGAAAGAGAAAGAGAAAGGTAAGGAGCCCACACTGTTTGTACCTGGAGTACATAGGAGGATAATGTATGGACTCGACTCTTATGGAAGAAAAAGCTCCCCAATTTCTATCACAGATAGCCCTTCAGAAAGTGAAATGAAGACAGACTCGGGCTATTAGCAGTACCTAATGATGTTGAATCAAGTCGCAATCCTAGGAATGGAGGTATTATCAGTACTGCCGATATCTATCAAAACTCCAAGTGGATGAGATGGTTCTATGCTAGGAAAAGATAAAGATAAGGAGGGAGTGAAGGTTTCTTCCCTACCTCCTACAAGGATGTGAACTAGGTGCGTGTACCATGGGTTGGGTTCTAGTGTTGATCATTCTTCTGGTTGAGAAAGTTGGTGTGTGGGTTTTCAAATTTTGTGTTGGTTGATAAGGTTTTCGTGGTGGTTGCTTTTGTTCCTTGCGTGTGATGCTAGTATTTTGGGATTTTATGTTGACTGTGGAATTTCAAGGTGACATGGACATGGGATGTGTGGCTTAGTTGGCGGTTAAAGGGAAATTTTGGCAGTATTTATATTTCCATTTTGATGGTGGTTATTAGTTTTTCCTCCCCATTTTCAACAAATGATTGCAAATCACCATGTGGGGAATTTTGAAATGAAATTCAAATTGATTTTGAAATGAAACATCTGAAATGTAATTACATTTGATCCAGATGCTTTTTACTCCTTTGTACTATAAAAGGGATTTTATGGCTCATTTGCAAGGGGGTTCTGGTTTTGAAATTTTGAGTCTTGCATACGTTCGAGGTAGAAGTTAAGTATAGGAAGAATGCCAATGAGTAGAACAGATGGTTTGTCTTGGTTTTAAATCACATATGCAATAGTCTTAAAATGATTTTATAGAAATTACTGATATCGAAGCAAATCTTATACCTAAAACATCTACTCTCCTTTTGTAAGTTTTTTGCAAATTATGAATGAAATATCAATGGTATCTTTATTCATCATCAAATACTTATTTGAATGCATTTCCTTGTTTCTACCTTGATTCAAAGAGTCAATTAAATGCTTGAATAAGGTCATGAATTTGTGATAACTTACAAAGGATTTGGTAAGAATTAATGTTTTAGGATTAGTGAGTTTTCATAATGTAAGGCATTGTGAAAATAGTCCATTATTGTCAAAGTTAAAGAATTTATCTATTATTGATTATCATATGTGTGACTCCATTTCCCAATCGATGAAATACTAGTCTAATTGCTAAATATATTTACATTTGAAATATAATAATAGTGTACTCAATCATGGACTTAGGCTCATAGCATAATTCATTTAAAATTTGTTAACCATGAGGCATGTACTTGAAATAATTTCTTGTTCCTAGTGAATAAAAAATTATTTGCTCAAAGATCATCTAATCTTTTAGTGGACTATGTTTATTTACCCTTCATAGGAACCGATCTGTGAGTTGATGTGTTCTTTACTAAATTGATCAAAATGAACGCAATTAGGAACACCCTCCTAGGTCCCATAGAGCATGAATTAAAGGAGTAAAGTCCTTAAAGCTCTTTGCTCATTAATTTGGCCATTCATCTTGGGGATTCTCTTATTATAGGAGTTGGCTACTCTTTAAAGAGTTCTAGGGGTGTACTAGAAGAAATTGTTGGAAAGAGACACTGCACAAGTCATCTGATGTTGTCATTGATGGAAACCTTAGTCAGTAATCCTATCCGAACTTCAATATTTGATTATACCAAAAGTTAGATTGAAGCTATGTGTTACTGTCAAAGCTAGAACAGAGCATCCAACAGAGCTGTGTATATCGATTTATATGTAATTTTATGTTATCATTTTGTGTTGTGGATCTCAGGGAAGGTCACTTGATGTATGATCTATCTTATCTTTGAATCATAGAGCCTCGTATTGATTGGTGTGCAAGTTAGAAGATCCAGTTTGTTGATTTTCAATCTAACAATGCAGAAAGGCTAACTTGAATGTAGCGTGTTGTGGATATTCGAGGAATAATTGTTTGAACTGTTTCACGTTCAAACATGTTTTTTTGGGTCCTCACTATGTTGTGGTGAAATTTAAGTAGTTTGCATCGATAATTGTTTATGGATTGAGTCGACAATTTGTACATGTTTTATATTTTGTAAAATCCAACATGTAGTTGATGCAGTTCCTAGTCGCGGATATATATAATCGATAACTCATATCATTTTGAGGTGTGTTGTGATGAGATGTGAAATTTATAAGGAATATAGATCGATTGTGTGTAGTTTCACTTGTGCAAAACAGAGATTGGTGATCTGACTTTCAGTAGACAAAGTTTTAAGAGTAGAATTAGATAGAGTGTGAAGAATGTAATAAATGTGCTTAATCGGAACTATACTCAGGCATTAGTAGATGCTATTTCATATTTCATCCACTCCAGTTGTCTATTTTTTATTCTTCTTTTGGGTAGTAAGCCTTTTTGTATTTGAGTAGTGAGCTCTAGGAAGTGCACCTAAATGCATGTGCATTCCCCATTTGTAAATAATTATTTT
>VDFB02052117.1:0-69764 GCA_007258455.2 Sequoia sempervirens | reverse complement strand
CTTCCTCCTCTATTTGGAGACATATATTCTCTTGTCTATCTAGATTTTCCATTTCACCTCTCTAAACATTATCTTCTTCATTCACTACTACACCAGGATTCTCTCTATTTTCAATCCCATCTTCTACACACTATGTAGCTTCTTCTCTTGCAATTTCAGTTTCAACATGGCCTTTGTCTGATTCTTCAAACACCCATGAGTGTTTCACTAACATTCTACATATTCCCAAGTGAAGGCTAAGAAACAAGAGTATCTTCAACAATTATTTCATCAATAGTATCCTGCTCTGTAGTCTCCCCTATTTCCATTTCAAGTACGCTAGGGTTTCCTGCCTCTTAGGCAAGAATTCCTTGAATAAACTCTTCTTCTTCAACATTTATGGGGTTAGAGATTGTATCCTGAATTTCTTCTATCATTGGGTGTACCATGGGTTTGTCTTTAGACTTCTTTCTTTTACTTTTTCCCACATAGCACCCCATTTTTCCACCTGTTCTTTAATTCTAGCTTCATCTTCTTTAAAAATTTCCTCTAAATCTATAGGAGTCCCTGCTAGTGTTTTTTTCATACTAGCCATATTAACAGAAGGGGGGAGATAAATAATGCTACAACCCTTTGAGATACAGACCTGGATTGTGCACCAACATTCTCTATTACTCCTATTCCTTCATCAATAATTACTCTTATTCTTAGTTTAGCTATAGAGGAAGATGCACCTTTAGGTCTCACTTTTGATTTATCTTTACTTGTCTCTGCATCTTTCTTTTTATCAGATGGTTTTATGGGAACTTCTTGTCTTGTAGTTTCAGGGGTTCTTTCTTTAATTCTAATACTTGGAGTCACCTTACAAGTATTTCTTTTCTTCTTGGTAGGATCTCCAATTTCAAAAGAAGTTTCATCTCTCTGTTTCATTCTGTTATCTTATGAGAAGAGAGGTTCAATTATTATTTCTCTCAAACCTTTGCAAAAATCATCAATCTAGTGTTAAGTACACCTTAAAACTGGTCTAGTGAACTCATCAATTGATGTCATATCTTCATCATCAACACTTGGTTCTGGAATAGGTTAATCATATACCCTGTCATCATTGTAAAATTGATTCAACACCTAACCATCATCTTCTTCCAATTGGTCTGGGATGTCTTAAAGCTTGAGCATCCAAGCAAATCTTAAAGTCATTCTTTCATATTTTCTTCTTCTTACCATGTGTTCATCTTCACAGTTAAGCCAATAATCTTCTAAATGAGGCACATGAGCATGAAGACCAACTATATTTTTAGCAATATTTCCTTCAATATCATAATACACTCTTTGGAGTGGGAACTCTTCAAAATGGTAGGTCCTCAATTCTTCTTCACAAAAATCAATTACTCTAGTTGCACTGGACTTATAATTTCCTATTGTAATGGGAAGTTTAAAAGAGGCCTTTTTGTGAGCATGTCTATAAAGAGCTTGAGATGTTTTTAACTGTCTCACTAATCCCAATAAAACAATTTTATCTGTAGGGTACCTAGGCAGGATGAATGGGTGTCCATTAAATCCTTCCACTCTAATGTAGGAGTAAGTTGGGAAATGTATGTACCGGCCTCCCATAGGCTGAATGGCACTTTGTGCTTCTAGGGATAATATTTTAGCTTTATCACCTTCGATTTTTCTCACCATTTTCATGGAGAACAAATCATTAACTTTCCTATAATCATCTTTATACCTGTGGATGGTGATCTGGGGTAGATGTGCATATAGCAAACTATTGCCAACCTTTGTGCCTAGAGTACCAATTTGTTTCAACCCTTGTTTACTGGCTCTCATAGCATAGGAGTAAATAACATATGATGACATTTAGAAGCATCTGGTTTTGGGGAATATAGTAATCTGTTCATGTAGTTTGTCACTTATCAATTTTCCCCAATGCAACTCCACAGGATCCTCTATCATGTGAGATATTATCACAAACATTTAGAGATCGAACTTGCTTGCATCTCTTAAATCAGTGACTTTGCTCAACAAAGTTATAATGTCTTGCATTTATTGTTTAAACATAGACCTCTGAATTACCTTGGTATGTTGTGTAATTGGCTGTTGGCACCATTGGGTGCTCATAATTTCTCTATTACACTCCTCAACACTTTGATATGTGATGGTCTTTTCCTTTAGGTCGACATTGAACATCTGTGTGTAAATGGGGAGACCAAATGTGTATATGATTCCTTTCTCTGACAGGTCTACATAAATTCTCCCTTCTTTCTCAACAATCCTCTTGACTGGGTTGTAATGATTTATACATTGCATAACTAATTCAGAAGCTTCCATTGCAGGCAAAAACCCTCTTGCAAGAAGTAACCCATTTTCCACAACATTCTTGGTACATTAAGAATCATTCTCTTGTAATAGCCATGAATGGATTTGAATGTCAGAAGACCATCCCATATGAGTGTCTATAACCACTACATTGATGGGTACATATTGCGAATTACAATTCTTGAATTCATCTTTTGTCCTTGTGTCAGAAGTACTCATTTTGTATATAATGTGCTGTACAATTTTTAGAATATGTGTCTTGTGTGCGAGTTAGGGGTAGATTTAACCAAAAATTATGTTTCATAAAATTTTCAATTCATTTTTTATTAAATTTAACAACTCAGAGAATAATTAACATTTCAATTTCAGAATGGGAAATACCATTATCAATATTTTTTAGCTTGAGAATCTCTTAACGAAGTATCAGTTATTCAAAACATACTTGGTTCTAGTTAATAATAGTGATTCTTCAAAATGAAACTTCAAAACCCTTGGTAACTGCATCTTAGTTTCTCAAAATTTACCTCTCTTTGCATGCCAATTTCATTTCATTAATTCAATGTCCTTAGCAAATTTGCAATATGATGCGAAGTGATGTGTTGTAAAAGAAATTGCATGCTTGAGGTGGTGCCAAGTACATAGGTAGTTTTCCACCTTCATTAATTACCTGTTATTTTGCATTAATTACTAGAATAAAGGTGCAATCATTACAGATTAGGCTCCAAATCATGAACACCTCAATTTCTGCACTGGCTCGCTATTTGAGAAGAAAGACATCACAATGATTATACGTGGCAACAGATGTTACGTTGATTCTTTGCAAGGTATATTTCATTAAAGATATGTGATCGATTGGTGATCACCAAGATTGAAGCTTTCCGATATTGCTTTTGAAAGGAGAAAACAACACAGAGATTTGAGAAATACCTTCTAAGGAAAGAGAAAAATGGAATGAAAGGAATGTCCAAAAACTGAGTCTAAAAGATAAATTTGACAAAATTTCAAAACAAACTCCGTGGTTCCCAACTTTTAGGAAAAAGAAACAATAAAATATTGAACTTTGGTAAAAAAAAGAAATTATCGGGATTAAAAAAATTTTGATCAATGAAATACCAGGCGGAGCTAGAATCTTATGAAGATACAAATTCTTTGGCTCAAACCTAGAACTCTAGGATTCCAATTTCTGGTAATAGACTAAACATTAAGAGCATACCAAAACATCAAAATTGGGAAACAAAAGGATATGATGAAAAAGAGTCCAAGTGTAAATGAGAGAGGAAATCAACAACAACTGAGCATCGAAACAACGTTGAAGCGAGCGAAAACTAAAAGAGCAAGGAAAAAAAAGGGGGGGTCCACATTTTTCCAAGGGGAAAAATGCGGCGTGTTGTGAGAGCACACAAAAAGGATGAAGAAAATTCCTTCTATAACACAAACAAGAGGTTGGAAGTCTAGGCAGGAAAACTAGAGGAAAATGAATCTAAAGTTCAAAATCCCAGAAGCAATCTCGTGACAGAATCTTAGGAAGATAGAATTGAGAATGCTAGAAAAGAAATCAAGATAATCCTTGAAACATGCTTGGTCAAGTCCAATGAAGAGGCTACAACCATGTCAATGGTATTAAATAATGTGCAATCTTATGACATGCCATTGAGATATGAAAACACAATCACATAACAAAATGAATTATAATGTCTCTATAGATAGATGTCAGTTGAATGAACTACATGGATTGATCCAAAACAATGAAAAAGTTATTTTTCTACTGCAAGTATGAAGGTGTTGTAACTGATGTCAATTAGTTAACTGGTTGTCAACTGGTTGCTATTGTCATTGATGTCTTGAATGTTGGTTATTGGTTGTATATGTTGAGGATATTGAGAAAATTGTAATAAAGAAAGGTTGCAGGTATTCAGTGTTTGCTCTAGGTTTTGCTAGTGAGGATCTGAGGTATTGTTCATGGTGGTTGGAAGTTGCTATATCCAGATTTTGGGTTTATGGATCATTGTACAACATGAGTTATGCTCACCAGTTGTGAACTATTCTTTTTGTGTATTTGGCTAAGGTTCGAGAGAAATGTAGTTGCTCCAGATTTATTCTTGTTAAGGTTTTATGACTTGTGGTTCTTAGGATAAGCTGATAAGATAATGTTCAAGTTAATTTTGTTATCTAGAATATTGGACCATGTTAAGGTAGTGTGTGCTTAATTGGTTTGTGTTTTACACTTGTATTGGCCGACCTTGTGTTTAACATTACTTATGAAGTTCATGGAAGTGTGTTGAGGCATGTTGAGAATTATTTAGGTCCTCATTAAGTGTGTGTTTTGGTCACCCTCATTATAATTCCACTATAGAATGTGTCTACACCTAAAACCGATCAATACATTTAATTAATTAAATACTAGTTATTTAATTAATATTTCAACTACTTATAAATAATTATCAATTTATTTATATAGTTCATATCTTCTAATTCTCCAAATCTAAAAATCACATTCCTCTAATTTAATTAAATAAATGAATTTCTAAAGTTTGTTTTATTTTAATTAATTATCACTAATCCCAAATTTGGAATTCAACCACATGTCTACAACTTTTCATGCCAACTCACCAAGGTCACATGAAATTAAATAATTCTAAATTTTAATTGGAATTATCTTCAACAAATTTCCGAACACATGGCTTATTCCTCACACACTTCTTCAACAAACTTTCAAACACATGGTCTTTTTCTCACACATTTTATTCCTCCATCCAATTTGCATGTTGTCTTTGGTCAAGGGATTCCTTCATCCATTTGGCATGTTGTCTTTGGTCAAGGGAACATTCTTCTTGATTCTCTCCATCTCCACCATTCATCCCTCTTGTTTGAATCTAGACCATCAATCATTGCCACATCACAAGATGCTTGGAAAAGCCTATAAATACATCCCTTTTCCATAGTATTTGGCATCCCACATTTGAGTAGAGTTATCATGCAAGAATAGCTTCAGAGCACGGGAGAATTTGGAGTCTATAGTTAGAATCATTTTTTTCTTTATAGTTGCATATAGAATTATGTTTAGCTTTATAGTTAGCATTGTAGAGTCATGTTTTCCTTTATAGTTGCATTTTAAATCATGTTTTTCTTTATAGTTGCATTTTAGATTATCATATCACTAATCATTTGAGCATATGCAAAATCATTTTAACTTCTTATCACAACATTTATATCACATAGTTTAGCAACATTATCCATTCATCATAATCTCCATTATCATAGCATCATAGCTTTCATCACATAGTTTCATGTAGGAACTTAGTTTTATTGAATTTTGAATGGAATCTCATCTCTTAAGTTGTCATTTTAACAACCATAGTGCACATACAAAATTTGAGAGCCAAATGGTTTAATAAATCCTTAAGATTAGAGAACAATGGAATGTTTTTAAAGATTTGTTTTGCTAAAAATAGAGTAGTTCTTTGATTCAAAATTTTCATGTAATACATCTCATTGGTGTTTGTGTTGAAATACTAACAATTCCCACATTTCAAACACACATAAATTGGAACCCATTGTGGGTCAATACCCCATTTTAAACAATTTTCTAGAAAATTTCTTGTAAACAAGCTGGACATGAGGTTTTAGCACAATTGTGAGTTCTTTCAGTGCATACGACAAATCTTTCGACGCATACAATTTCTATTTCGACGCATGTGATAATTCTTTTAGTGCATCTGGGGTCTGTTACGATGCATTCGACATTTCTTTTGGTGCATCCAACAAATGTTTTAGCGCATAAATGGAGTATTTTAGTGCATTCGGTCTTTCCTTTAGCGCATGCATCACTTCTTTTAGCACATTCAGTAGTTCTTGTAGCACATACATGAGTTATTTTAGCACATGAAGTATTTGTTTTAGTGCATTGGAATGATATTTTAGTGCATTGGACTGTTTTAGTGCATCTGGTTAAATTTACAAAATTTTAAAAATTTGAGAACTAATTGGTGTTTTTTGCTTGCAAGTAATTTTATATGCTGGTCAAAGACAATCTTATCAAACTATTGATAATTTATGTAGGGGATAGAGTTATTTAATGCTTTCTTTTGATTAAGATAGGCATCTAGCTTAATTAGAAGGATAGAGAACACCATGTCTTCCATTCTTGATGAATGGTAGGCATATGCTCTCCCCTTAATTGGGTGACCAAAAATCCAAACCCATTCACTTTTATTTATTTTTATCCATAGAGGGCTTGCCTTGTGGGAAAAATTAATCACCCAAGGGAATGACCCAACTGATAACATGCTAAAGCCAAGTGACTTCCAACCGGGATATAAATGTCGGTACTTGAGGAAAGTTCAAGTATCATGAGGATTGTTCTAACAAGAAGGGTAGCAATGGTCTCTTGCCATATGGATGATCCCCCATGAACAAAATGCCTATACTAGAACCCTTTGTTACAGCAAGGCCAAAATCCTTATTCTATTTACTGGCGTAAGAACAATCATTCTGAAGCTATCCCACATTTTTGTGGCTTATAGTAGAGATGAGAAGTATGCCATGGGAGATTCATGGGTATTGATGCTTGGCTACCCTGAGAAGTGAGTTTCATGGAGGGGAGCTAGTGGGGTCAAGCATCTAATCATCTGCTAAAAGTAGGCGTAGCTGGAGTAAAATCCAAGTGGGAATCCAATGAATATTGTCCTACACAGCCTTAGGTTGTACATGTTTGATGTGTTTTACCAATGTGCTTTTAAATAATTTTTCAAACAAAACATCATACATTGGAAGTGAAAACCTTGATTCAAAAAAAATCCATTGAAATGACCAATTCTTTGACTAGAAAATCAAAAAAATAAAACAAACTTTTGAAAAACTGCAACATTTTCCTATTTCAGTGCATTCGATGTATTTTCTAGTGCATCTATGTAATATTTTAGTGCATTTGATTGCTATTGTAACACATCTGTGCAATCTTCTAGCACATCCATCTGCTGTTATAACACATTCAGTCAATCTTATAGCACATCTGTGCAATATTTCAGCACATTCACTCTTTGTTATAACGCATACATTGCATATTTTAGCTCATTGACCCTCTGTTTTAGCACATTCAATCAATATTATAGTGAATCTGTACAATATTCCAGTGCATCCATCCTCTGTGTTAGTACGTCTATCAAATCTTTTAGTGCATCCGAGCTTTGTTTTAGCGCATCCATTAAATGCAAAACCCAAGATTTGAATTTATCCCCTATTTCATAGTTTAAACCAGAATACAAAAGATTTTCCAATCCAAAATCATTCCTTAGGTACAATAGAGTCTAAACTTGTCAAAACTGACCTATACAAGTGGAATTCTCCAAATTAAACCTAGATCTAAATATTGCAAAGTGCCTAAATCATCTAACCTATCACATCTTTGATTTATCATCCTTTCATCATGAAACAAAGCTATACAATCAAATCAAACTTAGTCTCAACAATATAATTTGTCATTCTATTTGACTTTGTTGTAATCCTTGGCACTATTCCAAACCAAGATCAAAGTTTAGTCAAAGTATAACACTTGTATGCCCGTTCAAACAAGGTTACAAAAGTAGAAACTCAAGGAAAAAGAACAGGAAACAAAAAACATCGAAACACAAAACATTAGGACTAAAAGCATCAAAACTCCCAACATCGAAACTCAAAAAACCAAAAATCAAAATAGTGAAACACAAAACACCATGGTAGAAGCTGAAGAGAATCCTTTCTATGGAATCCATAATGAAGGTGAAGAAATAACTGAGGAGGATATCCAACAAGCTGAACAAGATCCAAACTTCCACAAATGCTTAGAAAATATTTTTGAAAGAAATGGGGAGAAATACCTCCTTATGTTAGCTAAACAAGGTGTCAAATTGCCTGATGATTTTGATGTGAATCAATTGAAAGCACCTCCCAAACAACCTAAAAAAGAAACATAACAAGTGGTTTCCCTAACTCATCAAATGAAAAACCTTCAACAACAAATTCTTGATATGCAAAGGGGAACCTCAAAACGATACTTGATACAAGACATTTGTCCATATCCGTTTGATCAAAGTATCCACATAATTCCTTTCCCCAAACATTGCGAGTTCCCAAAGTATGACAAATACAATGGAAAAACTGATCCAATTGATCATGTGAGGGAATTTAGAACCACGAGTCTTGAATTTTCATATGAAGAAACTTACTTGATGAGACTATTTCCATGCAGCTTAGGTGGACAATGCCTTGAATGGTTTTCCAAACTTGCACTACCAATCAAAACCTTTGAAGAATTGGTCAACAAATTCATCACCCAATAATCTTATAACATTCAACATGACATAACAATGAAAGACCTTTGTAACTTGAAATAGAAAAAGGGTGAATCGTTCTTCGTATTATTGCAAAAATTGAGAAGGTTATTTGCACGATATTCTCATCCTATACCAGAAAAAGAAAAGATAGAAATATTCATTAACAACCTAAATGACGAGATGAGTTATAGATTGGAATTACAATGTCCACCTACCTTCAAAAAATTGATTGAAAACAACATAAAAATTGAAGAGGCTTTAGTCAAAAGAGGATTCATCAAAATTTACAATGAAAACAACTCATCAAACTCCAACAATTAGAACAATGGTGACAAACCCAAGTTTTGGCAATGAAACAAGAATGTTGGCAACAATGATGGTGTAGTTGAAAACCAAAATGAAAAAACTATATTCAACTTAATAGTGACTGCTGTAATCAAGGGATTTCTTCAGATTTAGGAGAGTTAGCAATAAACAATAAATAATAAACAAAACCCAAAGATTTTACGAAACACAAAGGAAGTAGATGAAAGAACAATTATACCTGATTGTTGATACCTCCATGATTCCCTTTCGTAATACCTTCTTGCTTGCTAGAGAATGTTGCCCTCAGATTCATCTTTTGAGCAATCTAAAATGCCTAAGCCCTACAACAAGATTTGAAGGATTTGATATGCCTAAATGACTATGTCTACAAACCAATGCCTATGTCTAAAATAATGCCAAAATTGAAATACTAAGATTGCCTATGATCATGAACATGTGAGAGTAAATAAATGCCTATAGTAATTACGCCAAATGTGTGTATGTGTGTGTCTGTGTAAATGAGAAGAAGATGGCATTTTATAGAAAATTCCATTTCAAATGGACGGATGAGATAAATCAATGAAATGAATGATCCAGATTACACCTAAGAATCCCTAATTAGGGTTAGGGCAAAATCCTTAATCGAACGGTCAGAATAAAATCGGATCGACGGTGGAGAATAAATAAGACAAATTAATTAGAAAATGAAGATTTTTGAAAAATCAATAAGATAAGACTGCCTGATTTGCAAGATTCGAAAAATCAAAGAGATAAGATGTGGACCGAAGATAAGATTTGAAAAATCAAGAATCTACCCGATTGCTTGATTTTTGGAAGATTAATTACTAATTCAAATTAAAATAATTCAAATTATAGATTTTGAGAGGTAATAAATAATCTTTTTCAGATTATTTATCAAAAAGGACTGACAGTTAGGATTGACATGACATTTTAAATAATTTAATTTATTTAAGATGAGAAGAATATTAATTAGTAATTAAATAATTAAATTTAATTATTTAATTTAGGAGATGAGATTAATTAAATAAATTAATGAATTTATTTAATTAAGACAATTAGTGACATATTAAATAAATAAATGTAATTAATTTATTTAATAATCAGGAAGAATTAATGAATAAGGGGAATTAAATAAATTAAGAAATTTATTTAATTAAGGGAAGACTTAGACAATTAATGATGTATTTAATAAATAAATAAAATTTATTTATTTAATAATCATGAAGAATAGATGACATGAATTAATTAAATAATTATGAATTATTTAATCAATAGTCCAATGTGGACCAAGGACATAATTAAATGTCATAATTATGCTAGGACGAAAGTGGTAAAAATGAAGCTTGCAGGCCTAGGTCATTTTTAGGTGTCTACATTTTGCCCCTCTTTGTCATAATGTTGCTTGTCGCATTGTGACAAAGAAAATAAGCCAAGAGTATGCCCCGGCGAGGGTACTGAGTATCATTGCCCCCTCGGGAAATTTTCAAATTTTGAGCCGGTGCCAGAAAAATTTGCAAAGGGTCCCGATAAATCAATTTGATGACCAGAAAAACAACGGCGCAGCCAGTTTCGGATTCTGTCATGTTTAGAGCAACTTACGAAGAAGTCAAAGGTGTTCAAATGAGCCTCCAGTATTGAAAATGCCATTTTGACCTTATAAATAGGTTGACAAAGGGGGTAAAGTCAATTCACTTTTACTATTTACCGTGCGAAAGCTGAGAGCTTAGAGCGAAAGGCGCAGCAACGAGGATGGTTATTCCAGTGTCAGAGCACCGTGGAGAGATCGTGAGGACCTTCAGACGGCCAGAGGGCTCAGAGCTGGCGGTATGTACCTTAAACTCACTTTGTCATTTTATCATTTTACGTGCTATTTAATGCTTTCTAGGGTAGTCAACGCATGCGCCGTGACGCATATGCGTTCGCGTAAGCCGCAATTGCCTTTGCGTTCGACGCATTTGATGCGTTGCGATGCAAGTGCCCAGTATAACACGGTTGCTCTAGTGGTTCGTGTCGCATTTGATAATTCGTGCAACGCAAGTGACATGTCAAGTCGCATTTGACCCCTGGAGTGCCGCAATCGTCAAATTCAGACGCAATCGATGGGTTGAACGTCGCATTGGCCATATCCTGCCGCAATAGCGATGTTGCGACGCATTCGCGTTTCGGTGACACAAATGATATATCTAGATGCAATTGACGTGTTGAGATGCACTTGATGTTTTGAATGACACAGTTGTGTTTTCGCGATGCATTTGCCTGTTTTGTTTAATACCACTTGCTTTGATGTTTTCATGCCCTTAGTTGCTTTCCATGATGTTGTCAGTTGTCCAAAAAGTGCTGATGCAGTGTTCATCTTGTTGCAGAGGTAGCTTGCCCCTATCTACACGAGGGAGAGCAGACCGATCACCTTTCGGTTTGCTGATCAGTTAGGCCCACGAGAGGGATGGTGATTGATGCGACTGGGCTTATTCTATGCTGCGTTCATGCCCGCCATTCGGGCGAACAGGGGATTATTGACCGCATTATGTGAGCGATGGCACTTTGAGACCTATTCCTTCCACTTGCCGACAGGTGAGGCTACCATTACCCTAGAGGACGTCTACCGGATTTTCCAGATTCCTATTCGAGGGGAGCGGATTGTCTATGATCCGTGGCATGGTGAGCAGACCTTCCGCGCCTATTATCAGGATCAGGGTGCTGGTTTGGGGATTCAGGGCTATGAGATCCAATGGGAGTTCCTGGCGGAGCACTACAGTCACTTCGATGCATTTCTAGCAATGATGATTGCAGGTATCCTGATTCCTGACTGGCGAGGACATGGATTTCTGATTGGTTGGGGGGACATCCTGGTCGGCATGAGGCGAGACAAGACAGTTTATGCGTGGGATCCTTGCCTGCTAGGGATGTTTTATCATCAGCTTCACGATGTCGTGTATAGGAGAGGAGAGAGTATCTCCTGTGGGACTACTCTTATGATGATCTGGGCATGGGAGCACATTGCTATATTCTGCCCTCCTATTGATAGACCGCAGCTAGCCGCGGGGATGCCCTACTCTTACTACTATGCCGACACATTACAATAGACCCATATGGGCGAGACAGGATGGTGGCAGCATCAGATCGATACCATGGTGATGTTCATCTAGAGGCCGTACAGGGATTGCCGGTGAGGAGGGAGAGGGTGAGAAGCAGCCCAGACAGGAGGGAGAGGGCGAGGGGAGACAGGAGGAGCCAGAGGTGAGGGGACAGGAGGAGGCGGAGGGGGAGAGATAGGAGGAGGATGTGGAGGTGAGGGGAGAGGTGGAGGACGTGGAGGTGAGGGGAGAGGCAGAGGACGTGAGGGGACAGGAGGAGGATGTGAGGGCAGAGAGGCATGAGGATATGCCAGAGATTGAGGTGGAGGTGGGAGGGCAGGAGGAGGAGGTGGCAGGGAAAGATGATGATGATGACGAGGAGGATGATTCCATAGGTGAGGCCGAGAGACTTCTCAGATGGCAGATGGTGGAGGGGGAGGAGGAGATACCATCCACTTCAGGGTTACCACCAGATGCTACAGCCGATCAGAGAGTGGCAAACCTTTAGCAGAGATTGGACGCCAGCTTGGCATAGGCCAGGTCTCTACAGTTAGCTTTGGAGGTAGCCCGAGTAGAGCGGGATCAGGCGGTGATCCACCAGCAAGATGCAGCCCAGTGGTGTACCGAGTTTGCAGCTTTGTACACAGGACCTATTGGAGACATGGCTCGGGAGTTAGCTAGAGTTAGCACGAGATTGGGGCAGTACCAGACTCTCTATGAGCAGGTAGTGCTGCCAGAGTGACAAGATCCTACCTTGTCCCGATCACAGACAAGGACATGTAGCAGACAGAGGTCAGGCAGTGGCAGTGGTACGAGGAGCCATACTAGTGTTGGAGGGTCTACTTCGACAGGTCACACATCCGGACACAGGTCACATCATTCTCGCCAACACTCTCCAGGTCACAGCCATGGGTCGACTGGTTCCGTGCAGAGATCAGGACAGGTATAGCCACCAGCTACAGATCCTTCTATCTCCCAGAGTCCAGTCGCAGTGACCTCATAGGTGTTCTATACTATTGAGATGACACCTGCCTTCTCAGTTCCGACAGCTTCACAGACAGGGGCCGCTACAGGACCACCTATTGTTTCAGCACCTGTGACAGAGTTTCCTCCGCCACATTCCTCGCCTTGAGGGGATGATGAGGGTCTACCCTAGGGACATTTTGTATTATGACACACTATGTATATGATTTTGAGCCTACGAGCTCCATTTTTGGGATATTCCATGACATTATCCTGTGACATTGTACCTTTTTGAGATGATTCTATATGATGATGCAGTTTTGATGCGCCCCACATGTGTTATGTGATGCTTTTGCTTTATGTATTATGACATGTATGATGTGTAATTTATGATGCCATGTATGTCCTATGATGCCTATTTGTGATTTTTGATGCCATGATGATGCAATGCTTATTTATATGATTATGTTAATGATGTGCATGATGTATTTATGTAAAAGATGCAATGTTGATGATTATGTTAATGCAATGCTTGTGCTTATGTATATGATTTAATGCCATGGATGATGTATGTATAGACCTAATGCAATGTATATGATTATGTATGCACTTATGTTTTTGGATGTCACATGATATCATCGTGGGATGGACGAGAGAAGATGACGAGACTGATGAGAGAAGATGACTAGATCGAAGAAGGGAAGACATGAGCCCTATGAAAATGCATGTTAATTCCTAGACCAAATCCTTCAAAACTTTATTGTAGGACTTAATGTTTATTGCTCTTAATCATCATTGGGCAAACTGTTGTAATGGCCAAAAAACACCATGATTTGACATAGATCAAGGTGTGCAAGGTCGTACCATTACATAAGACAAACAGTCACAGACAAGGATGATCATGACTCATACCATGAGCGTGATTGCCCCAGTCTTGTTGTCATAATCAACCACAAACAGAAAAAGACAAGGACAGATCATGAAACGTCGCTGCTTCTCTAAATCCTGTTTCCAGGACATCCTGGAGAAACTAGTGACATGATTGCCACAATACAAAAATAAAGTCCCTATCATGATATGTCATTGCTTTTCTAAATCCCAGAATCAGGACCTCACTGAGAAGCTAATAGTCATGCGCGTCAATTTTCATGTTACGTCGCTACTTCTCTAAATCCTACTTATTGGGATCTCGCTGAAAAACTAATAACATGATAAAAGATCAAAAAGACAATTTGTCAAGTGTTTTCCAAGTGCATCTGGATCTTCACTGTTCTGGTGCCAAGATGCCATGTTTGATAATGTCGAGATGTCGAAATGTTTAAAGTTTTGATTGACCTTAGAAAATGCTGAGAATTGGTGAATTCAGGAAGGACACATCCTGAATAAGGCCGATGTCAAGAGGATTTGATCCCTAATGGTCATAAGGGGTCCCTCAAAATAATGACGATGCCTAGGAAGGACACATCCTAAGGCATAAACGACAGAGTTGATTCTTTAGAAGGACACATCTGAAGAGTACTGCTGTCGTGAAGAGTATCTTTAAATATCAAGAGAATCACTCAAAATGTCGAATGATGATGACGACGCCTAGGAAGGACACATCCTAAGGCGTAAATAACAGAGGTTATCGTTCAGAAGGACTCATCTGAAGACTAACCGAAATTTGACCGTTTGACTTGTTTATGATGATTTGACTTGTTTTGACCGAGTTTGACTTGTGTTCGATCGTATGTCGATATTGTCATGATGATATGAGTGACATGATGAGATTAGCCATGTTTGAACAAATGACTGTTTTACTTTGGTTTAGGAGTTTCCCCATGTCAAAATTGATTGAAGACTTTTGACATGTGTGCCAGTGTAGTGCCATGAACCCTAATGGACTGACCTAGTGCGGCCTTGGGGGCTCATCAATAGATGGCCTTGCCTACATCATACACTCAGAGACCTTGTATTTCGACACGACCAATGACTTTGTCTTGGTGAGAAAGATTGCATCATGATTTTATTTTGATAAACCTAAAAGGATTGACCTAATGTCTTGGGGACTCAAGCATGAGTCTTGCCTACGTAGCAAATGCGCCGAGACAATGTAGTTTGGACAGATGACGAAGACTGATTTGACACGACTGACTTTGACAAGAGATGCCCATGTGTTTGCACTTTTCGACCAGTCTGATGTTTTTTTTTGGTTTTGTTTAGGACGTTTTATGATTTTTAGGTATTTTTTCAGGACTTTTTGCGATGTTTTTGGGTCTTTCTTCAGGACTATTTGCCAATGTTTTTGTCTTTTTTTTTTGGACTTTTTGTGATGTTTTTGTCTTTTTCAGGACTTTTTGCCAATGTTTTTGTTTTTTTTTAGGACTTTTTGCCAATATTTTTTGTCTTTTTTCAGGACTTTTTGCCAATTGTCAAGATCATGTGTGACATCCACTGCAGTTTCATGATAAACATTTTTCCCCCAGTCAGGTCTAAGACTTAGCCATTTGCAAAGGACATGGATGGGATGCTGCTGACTTGGTAGATGGACAGTCATCAGGACTTGATGTCAATCATTTATCTACTAGGACAGGTAGGGTAGGATGTGATGGCGATTTTGTGGAATAATGGCAGAAATACCTTTCATCCTAGGCCAAGTTAGACCAAGTGACAGTAGATGGTATAGCAATGATTGATTACGCATGGTGCCTGTTTGCCAGGTTTTCACCATGGTACTTGTCCAAAGTGCCTATTTGCCAGGTTTTCACTATTGAACGAATCATTTTTCTCTTTACTATTTTCTTGACTTTTAATTTTTTTTGGTGTCACCAAACGCCTGTTTGCCAGGTTTTCATCAAGGTGACGATTTTTATCATTTTTTATTTTTTTTTGTATTTTATGATTCTTAGCTCCATCCTCTGATGCTATGCATATAACTTTTAGAGATGTAAACTGTTGATGGGTTCTGTCAACTGTTCCCCATTTAGAGTTTCCAATTGATAAGCTCCGGAACCAAAATAAGATATGATAATATAGGGACCTAGCCAGTTTGGTTCAAATTTTCCTGGCTTTTCTCTGTCTGCTTGGTTCTTGGGGTTCTGCATTAGAACTAGGTCACCGATGTCAAACTTTCTGACCATAACCTTTTTATTGTAGCTGCGACAAAGGCGATTCTGATATGCTTGGAGATGATTTAGTGAGTTTTTCCGTCTTTCTTCCAGCATTTCCAGCTCATGCAGGCGTGATTGTTGGTAATCCTCTTCATTAGTAAGACCCTTCAAGGAGACTCGTAGCGAAGGAATTTTGACCTCAATGGGTAAGATGGCTTTAGCGCCACAGACTAGGGTGAACGGGGTGGCCCCTATAGGAGTACGAATGCTAGTTCGATAAGCCCATAGAGCAGGGTTAAGTTGTATGTGCCAGTCACGGCCAGCGTCATTGACAGTCTTTTTTAAGATCTTGACAATGGTTTTATTGGACGCCTCAGCTTGGCTGTTTCCTTGTGGGTAGTATGGAGATGAAAAGTGGTGTTGGATATGGAATCGTTCACATAACTCACGTACATCTTGGTTTTTGAATGGACGTCCGTTGTTAGTGATGATGGACTGTGGAAGGCCATACCGAAAAATGATGTAGTTGAGGATGAACTTTGATATTTGTTTGCCAGTAATATATGTCAATGGGATGGCTTCAATCCACTTTGTGAAATACTCAGTGGTGGTAATAATGAATTTATGGCCGTTGGATGAGGTTGGATGAATCTTACCCACGAGGTCGAGTCCCCATTGAGCGAAGGGCCAAGGAGAAGTGATGGGCCGGAGTTCTTGTGTTGGAGCATGGACCAAGTCACTGTGTATTTGACATTTGTGACAAGTCCTAACATATTCAATTGCATCTTTTTCCATTGTCGGCCAATAATACCCAAGTATCGTCAGTTTCTTAGCTAGTGTAGGACCACTCAAATGAGATCCGCATATACCATCGTGTACTTCTCGTAAGGTCGTACATGCTTCGTCAGTGTCAAGACATCTAAGGAGGGTATCATCGAAACTACAGCGGTAGAGGGTGTCACTGACAATGGCATACCTTGCGGATTTTCTAATGAAGGACTTCCGTTGGTTATTTGATAGGTTCAGTGGGAGGGTGTGAGACTTTAGGTAATCGTAAATGTCTTGATACCAAGGAGAGTTGGGACCAACAAGTTCACAAACCATTTTTGATTCTGGGATATCGTATGCTAGTATCAAAAGCTGTTCTACTAAGAACTCAAATTGTGACACATTTTTAGGGATGTCCAAGAGAGAACTAATAGTAGCCAT
Source organism: Sequoia sempervirens (assembly GCA_007258455.2). NCBI lineage: Eukaryota > Viridiplantae > Streptophyta > Pinopsida > Cupressales > Cupressaceae > Sequoia > Sequoia sempervirens. The sequence goes on along the minus strand of VDFB02052117.1, from coordinate 52,496 downwards.
TGTGTCAGCTGCCTTATTATGTACCCTTGGGATTTGTTCAAAAGAAATTGATTGAAAGTATGTCAAGAAACTGTCCACCATCCTCTTGTAGGGAAGCAACTTCTCATCCTTTGTTTCATAGTCATCGTTCACTTGGTTGATCACGAGCTGGGAATCCCCGAATACAAGCAATGTCTAAATTTTCCATTTGATTGCCAACTTGAGACCTGTGACTAGTGCTTCATATTCAACAATGTTATTTGTACAAGGGAAAGCGATCCTGAATGACTTAGGAATTGAATCCCCCTGTGGTGTGATAAACAAGATTCTAGCGCCTGAGCCATGACCAGTATGAGACCCATCAAAATACAGTTTCCATGGTGATGCCGGTTCCGCATGAAAAATGGACTCATCAGGAAAATTAGTTACTAATGGATGAGTGGCTTGAATCGGTGCATCTGCTATTTGATCTGCTATTACTTGCCCTTTTATTGCCTTGCGTTCAACATACTGTATGTCATACTCACTTAGGATCATGACCCATTTTGCCAACCGGCCTGTTAATGCTGCTCGACTTAGTAGATATTTCAATGTATCAATCTTGGCAACCAGTTGTGTCTGATGACTGAGCATATAGTGTCTTAGTTTTTGGGATGCAAAGACAACAGCGAGGCATGCCCATTCAATGTATATGTAGTTCAACTCATAGCCTATCAATGTGCGCCTGATGTAATAGATTGCCCTTTCTTTTCCTTCGTGATCATTTTGGGCCAGCAATGCCCCCAATGCTGAACTAGTGGTGGAGATGTATAGAATCAACGACTTTCCATGAATGGGCGGCATGAGTACAGGTGTTGACAGCAGGTAATCTTTAATTTGCTGGAAGGCCTCTTGACATTTATCCGTCCATACAAAGGGGACACTTTTGCATAACAAGTATTGGAACGGATGACACTTATCTGCCAATTGGGCTATGAAACAGAGAATAGATTGTACTCTGCCCTGCAGAGTTCTGAGTTCACTGATCCCTCTGGGTGGAGGCATGTCTATAATTTCTTTGACCTTTGCCGGATCCACCTCTATGCCTCTTCGGGAAACTATGTATCCCAATAGTTTTCCTGATGTGACCCAAAAAACACACTTCTTAGGGTTTAGCCGAACTTTGTACTCTTCAAGTCTCTTGAAAATTATGTCGAGTACCCTCAAATGGTCTTTCCTAGTTGTTGATTTGGCCAACAGGTCATCTACATAATCCTCCATTATATTGTGCATCATGTCATGGAAGATCGTGGTCATAGCCCTTTGATATGTGGCACCTGCATTTTTGAGACCAAATGGCATGACGTTCCAACAGTATCCCATGGGCAAGTAAATGCTATTTTGTGTTGATCCTCAGGAGCAATGCAGATTTGATTATAACCAGAGAAACCATCCATGAGGGATAGCATCTCATGTCCTGCAGTTAGGTCGACTATGATGTCAATGTTGGGCAAAGGAAAGTCATCCTTTGGACATGCCTTGTTTAGATCCTGAAAGTCTGTACATACCCGAATCAGCCCATTTGGCTTTGTCACCGGCACTAGATTAGAAATCCATTCAGCATAATCTATAGACCTTATGAATCCGGCATCCAGTAATTTCTTTAACTCAGCCTTGACCAATAGAGCAACTTGAGGGTGCATTTTGCACAACTTCTGCTTGACTGGTTTAGCATTGGGTAATAGTGGCAGATGATGCAGAACTAGTTTGGGGTCTAATCCTGGCATGTCCGCGTAGGACCATGCAAAGTTGATTTTTCGTTCTGCAAAGAATTTATGAAACTGTGGTTTCTCTTCATTAGTTAATGATGCCACAAATAGGACCATCTTGGGGTCTTCTGCAGTTGAAATGTTATCCTCTATCGTGTCCTCAATAAGCATGGCCAATTTCTCCTATTGCATAGGGAGAAAATCCAGTCCTCCATCTTTGGGCACCTCAGAGAGGTTTTCACTTGCAGATTTGTCCTTTATTTTTACTATTTTATCGTCAAGAGGTGCCTTTCGATTTTCACCTAGAGACGTTTCATTTTTTACTTTATTTTTACTTTTGCGACTAGAGGACTGGACAGTCTCGCCGAAGTATGCAGTGCAGTCTAAATCAATAGCAAATCCTGATTTGTGGTCCCCACTGGGTATGCCTTCTTGTAATCCCATGAATTTGGCAATGGCTTCATGATTTTGGAATGTGTCCAGAACTAGCGGTCCTTGTTGGTCCCAATCGACTAGTTCAGGGTAAACTAAAGAGATGCCATCGTCAAGGCTAGTGAATTGGGGTGAGGATGCGGACAGCATGCAGATGGATTCATTGATGTTGTAGATGAGGTTATCATCATCCAACTCTACATCAGACTCTATCCAATATTCTCCTTCACTAGTGTCATATTTATTGTCGTAATAAGGAGTGAAGGTTTTAAAGCCCTGGTTATCAATGTCGTCTGACACTTTAGATAAATTAGACTAAGGGGAGTCAGATGATGGCTGTTGTGTTTTATGGGAAGTGGTAGTAAGGCTTTGACTATTTGGTACCTGTTCAATTTTGAATGTTTTCTAGAATCGTTGTTCAGAGGTCAATTCCCCTGGTTCGACAAACAAATCATCAGGACAACAGTCACTTAGGGATCGTTCTGAGCCAAATTACCACTTGTGGGAGTCAGTTTTGGTGAGGGGCTCCCTAGTAGTCTCGACACTGTCAGAAGCATGTCCTCGCTCATTTAAAAGTCCAGAGGTACGTCGATCACCATTGGCAAGTGATCCAAACCCTAATCCAAGATACTTCAGAATTTGAAAAGTTTCTATGGGTTCCCTTCAGCCTGTTTTGTCTTTTCCTAGGCCGCTAGTACCATCGTAGCCTTTAGCCTTCATGAAGTCATAACCTTTGCCATATATTTGAACTGGTAATGGGGGTAATGTGACTGTATCCTTATAGATCCATCCTGTGATGTCAGCAAGGTCTTCCTCACTCATGTCTCCCCACTTGATAAAAACTGTATTCGGTGGAACTATACAGGTTTCCTGAGGTTCCATTCGGAAACATGGCCAACCATAGTCCTTGGGAGATCTAGGCATTGTTGTTATGCTATATGTTGTGTGCAGTTTGAATTCTTCATAGCCAAGGTCCTGGATTTTGACAGTTGATTAAATCTTAGGGTTGGTGGAAGGTGGTGGTATGGCGGAAGACGTGGATGGAGTAGATGTGGAAGATGACATGAGTGTGGAGGGGTCAATGTACTTGGATGACGAGGAGCCAGGTGCTTCTTGATTAATAGGTACTCGATTTTCAGAGATACCCCTTAAATTGGTACAATATTGGAAAGGGTCGGGGTCTCCGTATATGGTGACTTCTGTACTGTCAAAAGGAAACTTGAGGCATTGGTGGTATATTGACAGAACGGCTTGTAAAGCATGGATCCATGGATGGCCAAGTAAAATGTTATATGGTAGTTCCAAATCCAGGACCTAGCAGGTTGTGTCTACAATGACCGGTCCCACTCTGATAGGGAGAGACATAACACCCCTTGAAGAGCATTCCTCATCATCATATGCTTTGATCACTATGCTTTTCGTTGGGTCTACGCACGCATTAGAGAACCCAAGAGCCTTAACCAATTTGAGGGAGCATATATTCAACCTTGCTCTGCCATCTACTAAAAGCTGTCTAACTTTGTGCTTGTGGACAAAAGTTTCTATGTGTAATGCGTCATTGTGGTTGGTTTTATGCGATGAGTAGTCGTGATCCGAGAAGGTGACATGGTGCGGCATGGTGAGATATCCCACCATAGTTTCAAACTGATTGACATCGATGTCCTTAGGGACCGACGACTCTAGGAGAGTTTTGTCTAGGATTTCTTTGTGCGCCGGAGAGATACGAAGCAACTCAAGGATAGATATTTGCGCGGGAGTCTTTCCTAGTTGGTCAATGAGGTTGAATTGGATTTTGGGTTTCCACTGTTGTGGGGTTGAGATAGGTTTTGGCTGTTTAGCCGATGCGGTAGGTTGTGATTGTTTAGCCGATGGGCCCGGTATTGTGATTTTGGCTTGTCTAGGAGGAGGTAGACCAGCTATAGTGACCTTGCCACTGCAAGTAGTAGCATTACACTGGGGTGCTCTCTTGACCGTAATGGTATTGATGTACCCATCTTCAGTTTGGACATTGTTTATAATTGGTCCACTAGAATAATCGTACTTGACTCGGGCGAAGTTAGCTTGGTTCTGTGAACCTGACGTGGATGCATTATGAGAACCATGATCCTGTAGTGGATTCTTGTGGATAGTATGATCTACATTGGAGGTGAATTGTGATCCACCTACTTCGATTGTGCGATTTTCAATAAGATCTTGAATTAGGTTTTTCAGTTGTCGACAGTTAGAGGTTGTATGTCCTTTGGCTCGATGGTATTCGCAAAGTGTATTGTCATTCCACCATGATGGTTTGAACTGTCCTGGGTCATATGGTTTGATTGCCGAAAGTGTGATGACCCCATGCTGGATGCATTTCTTAAGGACTTCTTCAATGGGTTCACCCAAATGGGTGTATGTGCGACCCCTAGGAAATTGTCTCATTTGACGATATTGCCCTTGACTGTTTTGACCACCTTGGTTGTTTGAAAAAGTATTAGGAGGAGGTGTCAATGTCATTGTTGGTCTGTTTTATTGTTGAACCCCTTTCAGGGCTAATACGGGACCTACAGTATTTGCAGTCTTGGCATCAACAACACCGTCATTTGTAACATGCTTATTCTTAACCCAATATTTGTTTTTGTCAGCTGGTGGATTGACATTCATGTTTTTGGAACCATATCTCAGTTCTCCCTTTGCAATAAGGGCTTTCTCAATCTGGACTCCCTTTTTGACCAATTCTGTGAAGTTTGTGCAACAATGTATTTGCAATGCGAATTTTAGGGGCCCTAGAAGTGTTTGGATGAACATGTCAACTTTTTCCCTTTCAGGAATGTCAATGTGACATCGACTAGCAAGGCTTCTCCATTTTTGAAAGAATGGAATAAATGTCTCACCAGAGTCTTCTTGCGTGAGATTGCACAAGCTAGTGATAGAGGTATCCATGTCAATGTTGTACGCATAATTTCTTATGAATTTTCGTTTGAGCTCATCCCATGTCTGGATATCTTTTTGAGTTGAAAACCATTCGAGGGCTTGACCTGCCAAACTTTTAGAAAAAAGTATCATCAAGTATGTTGGTTCATAGGTGATATCCATACAGTTGGTTGGGAATTCATGAACATGTTCAATGGGATTTGTCTTGCCTCTATATTTTGTGAAGTTGGGTGACACATATCTTGGTGGAAATGCAGGCATACGTAAGTTCGTGTCGAAAGGGTATACATCCAGGTCATATGATATTTCTGATTTCCTGCCTGAAATGTACATGTTTTGCATATTTTTCTCCATATCTCTCATTCTTGCTTTGAGTTCATCTATGGTAGGGTCATTTACATTTCCGTATGTTGGGTTGCCTAGTACACCATGTGTTCCTGTCTGGTGTGTGTGAGTGTTGGTGTATTGTGGTGGTACAGATTGTTGTGGTACATATGATGTGTGTTGTTGGTATTGGAAGTTATAATTTGGTGCCTGTTGATGAGTATGAATGTTGGATGAGTATGTTGGGATGTGTCCCCTAGCCATGTGTGTCGTTATTTGGGGGATGTTGTGACCATGACTGTTATGGTGTGTCAATGATGTCACGGGTTGTGTTATTTGGACACCTTGTGTAAATTGTTGGTTTTGTACAAGGGGGATGTTTGTGTTTGTACCTTGGGAGGTAATGACATTTGACTGTGTTGTCGTGTTAACATTTTGTTGTTGTCCTTTAATAAAGATACGTCCTGTGGCTCCTCCCATAGGATTTTGTGAATTACTACTGAACGGATTTGTCGAAGTTGTGTTCATGGTAGCAGATGTAGTTGTCAAGGGGGGATTGTTGTGACTTGATGATGCCCCCATGGTATTTACTGTTGCGGTAAAAAGAGGATTGGAATAATTTTCCCATGTTGTTGAGGAGCCAAGAGTGGTTCCATCCAATTGGGGTAGTGTTGTGGATGTTGTGGATGATTGTGATCCCCCAATAGATGTAGCATTTATTGTGTTGGAGATGTTTGGGATGTTGGGAGTGGTATTTATTGTCGTTGTGGTCCCAAAGGAAGTATTGTTCGTAGTATTTAGAAGTTGACCACTATGTGACATGTTATGTTCGTTATTGGCATTAGGGTCATGAAGTGTCAAATTTAGCGTGTTGGCATCAAATCCTGGTGGTAACTTAGCTCCTTCACTCAAGAGCATGGCTACGAATCTGTCTCTATCCTGATGAGCTATTGTTTCAGCAAGCTGATAGACCTCTGGGTCTTGTGTCAATGCCTCTATGTTTTCCTGAAGTAGTTGACCATTTTCATCTCTTTGCAAATAGAGTTCGAATGTACTATTTGATGAGGATTGCGTCGTTGTTGGAGGTTGATTGTCTAGATCGGTAAATGGATCATACAAGGTCCAGTTTGAGTCATATGAAGGGTTGTTGAAAGTAAATGGGGGGTCTTGTCTAAATTTTTCCATTTGTCTCTTTTGTTTTTGAAGTCTGGTTTCAACCATAAATGAGATTGCTCAAATAGGAATGACAGCCTAAATGCAAGTATGACACTATGTGAAGTCTAAGGTTCAAGATGAAAACTAGAATGACTAATGTTTTTGGATTTTTTTTGTGAATAAGGATATGCAATTTCTATGCAATGTAAGACAAGGTTATCTAAGTACCTCTAAACTCGAGCTTTGTTTTCGATTTTGACTGCTAAAGGACTTCGTTGGAAATGACAAGTTGACTAGGTCTAAATGACTAGTGAGTCTTCCTAACTAGACTTTTGAGTTGGAAGAAATCTCACAAAAGAGGACAATGACTAAAGGAGGTTTGATAACTTAGTCCAAGAGGGTCTAATGTCGAAAACGATGTTTTTGCAAAGATGTGCTTAAGATTTTCCTAATCCTAAGTATGCAAGTATGGACCTAGGGACAACGTAATGTTGAATGTATGAAACTAGAAGGAATGATGTATGAAACCTATGGTGACTAATGCAAGCTTAGACAAGACTTTGAGCAATTTCAAGTTTTAGTTTCTAACAAAGTCTTCATGGTAACAGAGTTTGACAAATGGTTGACAATTTGAAGACCTCAGGTTTCGACTGTGAAGTTTAAAATTTTGACAGGCAAATGCGTCATAATTTGGCAAATGCGTCATAGTTTAGCAAATGCGGTTCTATTTTGCAATTGCAGCTTTTAAGTTGACAGATGCATCCTGACGCCTATAGATGCGGCGTTCTGAGTCTCAAATGCGGTTTATCATAGCAGTTGCGTTGCAGAATATCAGTTGCGGTTTGACAGATGTGACACAGTTTGGTTTCAAAGTGATTTTCGTGTTGTTTTGATGGAAGTTTTGATCTGTTTGGTGAATATTTTGCTTGAACTATAATAGAACCACAATACACTTGACAAACACAGCGTTTTGAATGTAACCAATCACACATCAGATAAGCACAATCCTAAAAAGGCCAATAGGCCAAGGGTTTGTATACTTGGTATAGCCCACCGATATACCCCGGATTGGTGATAAACACCTTTCCTTCTTGAGAGAGGATAGCTTAGAATTTTGGTGGCATTGGCTCCCCTCCACGGCTCATTAACGTCATTCAAGCACACCAAATTAAGATTCTTTGGGTAGTGACATCCCAAGAATTGCTATCTCTACTCAAGGGGATCAGTAGTGAGTGTCTTCGGGCATGATACTGTACCTTGCACTATACCAAACAACAACCAATAGAATGGTTGGACACTAAGACAAGAGGTTTTTAATTCGGGCATTCCGTTCGTGGGGCATGATCCATGCGGCGAGAGTCCCCTTTCAGATCCATCTCGTCGGAACCACGCACGTGATTCTTGGGCTTTCCCCAAGAACCCACTTTTATATACCGGCTGGAAGTCCCTCGGTGTCAGGGTGCTACCGGTCTGAGTCGTCCTGGGGTGAGTACTTTTTCCCACCAGAACAGGCCCAAGTTCTAGAGTTAGTAACTGTTTCTCTTACACCCAGGATAGCACGAATGCGCAAGGGGAGAGGATACTCCGATATACTGAGTCGTGAAGGGTAATTAACAAATTAGAATGGGTCTGGTTTTCTGATCACAAGATTTTCACCAAGTGAGAGCATACTCACCTACCATTCCACACTCACAATCAAGCATAAAAGACATGATTTCATTTTATATGCACCAAACTCAAATTTTTGCTACTCTAAGAAAAACAAGCACAAAGTTTTGCTATTCCTTCTTTGACATGCAAATCTGCAAACAATGAATATTAGTAGTCTCTTATGCAATGGTCTTCGACAAACGAATGAGGATTGCCACACGCTACAAGAAAAGATTAGTAACACAAGAAAAATCTAATCTAGTTAACATGCAGGAATAAAAACCATAGAAAAAATAGAAAACCAGAAAACCAGTAACCAGAAAAACCTGAAAATCTGAAAATCAAAATAGCAAAACTGAAAGAAAATTTTACCAGACAGATGCGGCTCGACAGGGCAGATGCATCGTTCGGGTTTTCAAGTGCGGCTCGGGAGATCAAATGCATCGTTAGGGATGTCAGTTGCGGCTTGTCAGGTCAATTGCATCGCTTCTGTCAGCAGATGCGTCGCGACGCATCAAATGCGTCACGATGTTTTTAAAAAACAGTTGCATCAATCCATACCTGTACCTGCAAAACAACAGAAAACAACAAAAAATTATACGAAAACAAGCAAAACGGAGTCGGGTTCACCAATGTAATCAGGGGATTTCTTCAGATTTAGGAGAGTTAGCAATAAACAATAAATAATAAACAAAACCCAAAGATTTTACGAAACACAAAGGAAGTAGACGAAAGAACAATTATACCTGATTGTTGATACCTCCATGATTCCCTTTCGTAATACCTTCTTGCTTGCTGGAGAATGTTGCCCTCAGATTCATCTTTTGAGCAATCTAAAATGCCTAAGCCCTACAACAAGATTTGAAGGATTTGATATGCCTAAATGACTATGTCTACAAACCAATGCCTATGTCTAAAATAATGCCAAAATTGAAATACTAAGATTGCCTATGATCATGAACATGTGAGAGTAAATAAATGCCTATAGTAATTACGCCAAATGTGTGTATGTGTGTGTCTGTGTAAATGAGAAGAAGATGGCATTTTATAGAAAATGCCATTTCAAATGGAAGGATGAGATAAATCAATGAAATGAACGATCCAGATTACACCTAAGAATCCCTAATTAGGGTTAGGGAAAAATCCTTAATCAAACGGTCAAAATAAAATCGGATCAACGGTGGAGAATAAATGAGACAAATTAATTAGAAAATGAAGATTTTTGAAAAATCAATAAGATAAGACTGCCTGATTTGCAAGATTCGAAAAATCAAAGAGATAAGATGTGGACTGAAGATAAGATTTGAAAAATCAAGAATTTGCCCGATTGCTTGATTTTTGGAAGATTAATTACTAATTCGAATTAAAATAATTCAAATTATAGATTTTGAGAGGTAATAAATAATCTTTTTCAGATTATTTATCAAAAAGGACTGACAGTTAGGATTGACATGACATTTTAAATAATTTAATTTATTTAAGATGAGAAGAATATTAATTAGTAATTAAATAATTAAATTTAATTATTTAATTTAGGAGATGAGATTAATTAAATAAATTTTTGAATTTATTTAATTAAGATAATTAGTGACATATTAAATAAATAAATGTAATTAATTTATTTAATAATCAGGAAGAATTAATGAATAAGGGGAATTAAATAAATTAAGAAATTTTATTTAATTAAGGGAAGACTTAGACAATTAATGACGTATTTAATAAATAAATAAAATTTATTTATTTAATAATCATGAAGAATAAATGACATGAATTAATTAAAAATGGTGAAGTTATTTAATCAATAGTCGAATGTGGACCAAGGACATAATTAAATGTCATAATTATGCTAGGACGAAAGTGGTAAAAATGAAGCTTGCAGGCCTAGGTCATTTTTAGGTGTCTACATTTTGCCCCTCTTTGTCATAATGTTGCTTGTCGCATTGTGACAAAGAAAATAAGCCAAGAGTATTCCCCGGTGAGGGTACTGAGTATCATTGCCCCCTCGGGAAATTTTCAAATTTTGAGCCGGTGCCAGAAAAATTTGCAAAGGGTCCCGATAAATCAATTTGATGACCAGAAAAACAAGGGCGTAGTCGGTTTCAGATTCTGTCATGTTTAGAGCAACTTACGAAGAAGTCAAAGGTGTTCAAATGAGCCTCCAATATTGAAAATGCCATTTTGACCTTATAAATAGGTTGACAAAGGGGGTAAAGTCAATTCACTTTTACTATTTACCGTGCGAAACTTGAGAGCTCAGAGTGAAAGGCGCAGCAGCGAGGATGGTTATTCCAGTGTCAGAGCACCGTGGAGAGATCGTGAGGACCTTCAGACGGCCAGAGGGCTCAGAGCCGATGGTATGTACCTTAAACTCACTTTGTCATTTTATCATTTTACGTGATATTTAATGCTTTCTAGGGTAGCCAACCCATGCACCGCGACGCATATGCGTTTGTGTAAGCAGCAATTGCCTTTGCGTTCGACGCATTTGATGCGTCGTGACGCAAGTGCCTAGTATAACGCGGTTGCTCCGGTGGTTCACGTCGGATTTGATAATTTGTGCGACGCAAGTGACATGTCGAGTCACATTTGACCCCTAGAGTGCCGTAATCGTCAAATTCAGACGCAATTGATGGGTTGAACGTCGCATTGGCCATATCGTGCCGCAATAGCGATGTTGCGACGCATTCACATTTTGGTGACACAAATGATATATCGAGACACAATTGACGTGTCGAGACGCACTTGATGTTTTGAATGACGCAGTTGTGTTTTCACGACGCAATTTCTTGTTTGCAATGCATTTTCCTGTTTTGTTTAATACCACTTGCTTTGATGTTTTCATGCCCTTAGTTGCTTTCCATAATGTTGTCAGTTGTCCAAAAAGTGCTGATGCAGTGTTCGTCTTGTTGCAGAGGCAGCTTGCCCCTATCTACACGAGGGAGAGTAGACTGATCACCTTTCAGTTTGCTGATCAGTTAGGCCCACGAGAGCGACAACGATTGATGCGATTGGGCTTATTCTATGCTGCGTTGATGCCCGCCATTCGGGCGAATAGGGGATTATTGACCGCATTATGCGAGCGATGGCACTCTGAGACCTGTTCCTTCCACCTGCCGACGGGTGAGGCTACCATTACCCTAGAGGACGTCTATTGGATTCTCTGGATTCCTATTCGAGGGGAGCGGATTGTTTATGATCCGCGGCATGGCGAGCAGACCTTCCATGCCTATTATTAGGATCAGGGTGCTGGTTTGGGGATTTAGGGCTATGAGATCCGATGGGAGTTCCTGGCGGAGCACTACGGTCACTTCGATGCATTTCTGACGACGATGATCATGGGTATCCTGATTCCTGACCGGTGAGGACATGGATTTCCGATTGGTTGGGGGGACGTCCTGGTCGGCATGAGGCGAGACAAGATAGTTTATGCGTGGGGTCCTTGCCTACTAGGGATGCTTTATCATCAGCTTCACGACGTCGTGTACATGAGAGGAGAGAGTATCTCCTGTGGGACTACTCTTATGATGATTTGGGCATGGGAGCACATTGCCATATTCTGCCCTCCTATTGATAGACTGCAGCTAGCCACAGGGATGCCCTACTCTTACTACTATGCCGGCGCATTACAGCAGACCCATATGGGCGAGACAGGATGGTGGCGGCATCGGATTGATACCATGGTGACATTCATCTGGAGGCCGTACAGGGATTGCGAGGCATGAGGATGAGCTACAAAAGATACCTGCTCAAATATCCATATTAGAGCTTCTCAAGATTTCACCTGCTCACAAGGAAATCTTAGAACAAGCTCTAGTCGCCACCATGGTACCGAAGAATGTAGAAGTTTTCCAATTTTAGACTATGGTGGGACATTTTCCTGCACCACATTTCCTATCATTTTCTAAACACAATGAATTATCTATCACCCATCCACACAATGCTGCTCTCCACACTGAGATTTTAATCCATAAACACCATGTTAAATGTGTTCTAATAGATGGAGGAGCTGGCTTAAATATCTACACTCTAAAACTTGTCTGTGCACTCAGATATTCTAAAAATGCTATCAATCCTAGAAGGAAAATCACAATAAAAACATATGATGATGAAGAAAGATTCTCCCAAGGATTAATTGTCCTACCAATTCAAGTAGGACTAGTTGTCAAAGATATAGTATGCCAAGTGTTGGACAAAGAATTGACATACAACATACTCTTGGGACATCCGTGGATCCATGAGATGTAAGCTGTACCATCTACATATCACCGATGTTTGAAATTTCCTTTTAATGGACAAGAGATCACTATTGCTACTGATTCCAACAACCCCCAATATTGCAACATACTCAAAAAAACTCAAGACACTTTTGTGCCACACAACAGGGAAGCTACAACTCCTGGTTTATCCAACAGTGAGAAACAACTAAATGCCTTGTCAAAGTGGGTGGATAAAAAATACCAATCAAAAGATAAAGGTATCAGTGAGTCTACTCCATCAAATCACAAAATTCAACTCAATGCCTTATAAAAATCGGTTGAAAAGATCCAATTGAAAGATAAAGGCATGGGGGAATACTCATTTGAGCAATCCTTGTGTTTATCACAACTCTCATCTTCTCCTAAGTCATATGGACAACCATCAACATCAAGACAACAATCATCACAACCAACCACAATCTTTGATGGAAAATTTGTAAGAGCAGACACCTTAGTGGATGAATCAGAAGACAAGGAGGTTTTGAATTAGTTGTACAAGGATGAAGAGCAATCACAAGCATCCAATTCAAATGTATTGACATAGCAGTATGGAAAATGCAAGAAAATCTTGGAAAAAGATGGGATATGAGGGAAAAGGTCCTAATGGTAAAAGAAAAGATAACATCATAGAACCGATACAACCTATCACAATGAATTCTAAGGACAAGATGAAACTAGGGTACAGGCAAGAAGCAAAAGAAGAAACCAAACAACAAGTTGTCGAGAGAATCCTTCAATTGAGAGATAGTTCCAAAATAGATTCCAATGAATATGAATGGGATTCCCTCTTTGAAGAGTCTTGTCACAATAAGGAGATTGATCTGGTACAAAAGTATACACCAACACATATGGAGGGACAAAGCTTGAGTTATCGACTACTTGAAATTGGATCACAAAATATTGATGACTCAAGTGAAGACAATCATTCTTCTAGTGAGATAGATACTTCAAAAGAGAGTATCATCTTAGACCTGAATATTTCCATTGGAAATTCTGACGACATTGCCATCATGATGCTTACCCCTTTTGACCTTAGCCAATCTAATGATTCCATGCCATTAGTACACCCTGAATTGATTGATTGGGACCAATCTAAGCTGTTTGATCTACCCACCTTTCTAAATGATGATGCCATCATCAACTTCCTTTGTTTTGATAACATTGAAACATGTTCCATCACAGAATCTCATAACAAAACTTCAAACAAAGGGAGTTCCAAATATTCTAGCTATAAAATGAATACTGAAAATAGATCTAATGGTGAAAACCATTTAATGACACTATTAGATCTAGAAAAAGTAAAAAAAAAGAGTGTATCTCAAGGTGAAAACCTCTCTAAGGCATTAAGAGATGGAAAATTTGGTACTCTCCCCGAGCACTGTCAGGAGAGATCATCAGTGCTGATTGAGCCTACACAGTCTATCAATGTTGGAACAAATGAAATAGTGAAGAACTTGTACCTCGTGAGATCCATGACAGAGGAGGAAAACCTAGTTTCACTAAATTCTTTGAAGAGAGGTAGATCAAATTTTCTTGGTCTTATGCTGACATGCTAGGAATAGATCTAGAACTCATCATGCATCATTTATCACTACCGCCTGGCATAAAACCAGTAAAGAAAAATTTGAGAAAAATGCACCCTCATATCGCCCTCTTGGTAAAATCCAAACTAAAGAAGCTACTGGACGTGGGATTTATCAGATCTATTGACTATGTCGAGTGGATATCAAATATTGTGCCAGTCTCAAAACCAGACAAAAGCATCAGGATATGTACAGACTTCAGGGATCTTAACAAAGCTTTCCCAAAAGATGATTTCCCTCTACCTAACATTGACATCATTGTAGACTTGACTGTGGGACATGAAATGTTATCACTTATGGATGGATTTTTAGGGTATAATTAGGTAAAGATAGCACCTGAAGATCAAGACAAAATAACTTTCACATGTCCTTGGGGCACTTTGTGCTGAAATGTAATGCCTTTTGGGTTGAAAAATGTTGGAGCCACATATTAGAGAGCAATGACTACCATATTCCATGAAATGATGCATACGTTTATGGAGTACTATGTAGATGATCTATTGGAAAAGTCCTACAGTAGAGGAGTACACCTAGAAATTCTAGACAAAATCTTCACCAGATTGGAGAAGTTCAACATGAGACTAAATCCCAAGAAATGTGTGTTTAACATAACATCATCTAATATTTTAGGGTATATTCTATTGGATAAATGTATCGAGGTGGATCTTACAAAAGTTAAATCCATCATGGAGATGCCTCCTAAGAACATCAGTCAGCTCAAATCATTACAAGGAAGATTCCAATCTATCTAGAGGTTCATCGCGCAACTAGCTAACAAAACTCACCCTTTCAACCACTTACTACACAAGAATGTCTCTTTCAAGTGGGATGAGAGATGTGAATGATCCTTCAATCAAATCAAGCAATATCTAATGTCACCACCAATACTAGTACCACCAATTGAAGGAAAGCCATTGATACTCTACATTGCATCAATTGAGATATCTTTGGGAGCTTTATTGGCACAAGAAGATTCTGCAAGAAAGGAAAGGGAAATTTATTATATTAGTAGGACCTTGAATGGTTATGCGATCAATTACACCTTCATTGAGAAATCCTATTTGGCAGTAGTATTTTCTACCCAACAACTCAGACATTACATGCTGACTCACACCATTAAACTCATAGCTAAAATTGATCCCTTAAAATATCTACTTAGCAAAGCTGCCCTAATAGGAAGACTAGCCAAGTGGGTCATGATATTGAGTGAGTTTTACATCCAATACGTGGACACAAAATCCATCAAAGGTCAAGCCATAGTGGATCAACTAGCTGCAACACCATTGCAAGACAATCATCCAATGAACATCAAATTTCTAGATGTTGATGTCCTTACAATATCTACACAACAATGGATGTTGTATTTTGATGGCTCTTATACACAACATGGACCAAGTGCATGAATCTTGTTTATTTCACCACAAGGACATACCATTCCCAAATCCTATAGACTGATGTTTCCTTGCACCAACAACATAGCCAAATATGAAGCATTGATCTTTGGAATCAAAGTAGTAGTTGAGTGGAAGATCATAGAGTTACATGTCTATGGTGATTCTCAACTTGTCATTAACCAGGTGAACGATGATTACAAAACAAAATATAACAAATTAATTCCATATAAAATAATGGTTGATGACTTTAAAAAGTACTTTGTGGAGATAAAATTTGAGCAAATTCCTAGAGGCGACAACAAATCTGTTGATGCCATGGCTACCATTGCTCTCTCTTACAAAATCCTGAGAAATGAGCCCATTATGAGTTCATGGTGGAACAACTATTCAACCCATCCTATGACAACCCCGAAGCCCAAGCCATCTATCATCTAGCTAAGGTTGATGCCTCTACCTATGGGAAAATCTACACTTATCTGAAAGACAATACGCTCCCACCCGATTTATCTCGAAACCAAAACCAAAATTTCATCTAACAAGCAACTCAACACACCCTAATAGCCAATGTGATTTTTTGATGAGGTCTTGATGGTGCTCTCCTTTGGTGCCTAGAATGTAACAAAGCTGAAACAACTTTATGTGAGGTCCATGGCGGCATCTGTGGCACACATTCAAGTTGCCTAACTTTAGCTAAGAAACTCCTACGTTTGGGGTATTATTGGCCAAATATGGAAAAGGATTCATTCCAATATGTCAAAAGGTGCACAAAATTTCAAATCCATGGAAACTTGATATATGCACCAGCATAAGAGTTGCAACCTTTCGCATTAACATGGCCTTTTTGTCTGTGGGGATTGGCCCTCGTAGGAAAGATTCATCCATCTTCATCCAACAGACACAAGTTTATCATCAAAACCACAAAATACTTCACAAAGTGGATTGAAGTAGTTCCCCTAACCACCATAACAGGAAATAAAATCTCATCATTCATCCTGAATTATATCATCTATCGGTATGGCATCCCTCAATACATTATCACAGATGGCAAAAAACCATTCAAAAATCAGGATGTCTAGGAACTTTGTGAGAGGTTCCATATACAACATTGGTTTTCTACACCATACTATCCCCAAGGAAACAACCAAGCAGAGGCCTCAAACAATACTATCCTGAAAATCCTGAAGAAAAACGTCAACGAGGCTAGATGTGATTGGCATGTTCAATTGAACCTTTCTTTATGGGCTTACAGAACCAATATCTGCAC
Source organism: Sequoia sempervirens (assembly GCA_007258455.2). Lineage (NCBI taxonomy): Eukaryota > Viridiplantae > Streptophyta > Pinopsida > Cupressales > Cupressaceae > Sequoia > Sequoia sempervirens. Next base: position 35,801 of record VDFB02052117.1, on the reverse strand, counting down.
CCTGATAGGAGCAACACCACATGCCCTAGTCTATGGATCATAGGCCATTCTACCTATTGAAGTTGAAATACCATCACTCTAAGTGTCACTAAAGGGGATCATTTCAGATGAGGATTATAGAGTGTCTAGGTTATGAGAATTAGAAATATTGGATGAGCATCGTCAACATGCAGTTGATCACCTGGAATCCTATCAGTAGAGGATATCCAGAAGTTACAATCATAGAGTAAAGCCTAGAACATTTCAGGTGGGTGATTTAGTCCTAAAAGAGAATCCCCGTAATCAATAGGATTGAGAGAAGAAGGGGAAATTTGAACCCAACTAGCTAGGTCCCTTTGTCATTGTACCAGTCTTTGGTTTAGGAGCATATCAGTTATCCACACCTGAAGGGGATTTTTTTGATGAACCCCTCAACAACTTGCATCTCAAAAGGTTCTACACCTAAATCATCCAGTGCATCAGAAAGAGTCCTAAAAAAATACAAAAAAATTAGAAAATATCTTGAAAAAATGGTTTCCTTGATGAAAACCCAGCAAACATGCATCTTGGTAACAACAAAAAAAGTAAAAAAAAATCAAAAATCCAAAAAAATAAAAAAAGAGAGAAAAATACAAAGAAAAGTGAAAAAAAATTTAAAAAAAATCATAAAATCTAAAAAAAATAGTGCAATAAAAACAAGTAGTGAAAACCTGGCAATAGGCGCTATTTGTGATAGGTTAGCTTTTCCATCTATTTGAGCATGCCGACCATTTGATTTCACCATTCACTTTCACCATCTATCTGCCTATCAGTGGAAAGCTTCATGTACATATTCAGGCATCGCGGTCGTGTCTCACCCTAGATTGGGGGAAAAATCCTAAACTCATTGGGGGCAATAAACTTTGAGCTTGAACCAACAAAAAAATAGCAGTAGTACAACACAACCCAAAACAATGATCATAGTGCAACTCAACATTGAACATCAATCACACAAACATGAACACATCAACCACCCATATCAAACATCCAAATCAATCAAACCAAAAGCACACTTCAAATGGATGATTTTTATTCTAAATCATGGATTTATCATTGTGGCATGAATGTTCAACTGTTAAAATTTGATTGTTGCTATCATATCTTTGGAGCACCTTGATGATGTATTGAACTAGAGGAGATAGGAAGGAGTATAATTTTTCTTTGTCTACTGTCTGTGAGTTGATCATTATTACTATGTAAATTGTCACGAGACATGCTCTACAAAGTATCACTAATGACATTCTGAATTTGCATAGGAAAATGGTTAAATCTTGTATGTTTATGCAAGGAATACTTAGGTGATTTCGGTTTAATTATACTTAGATGCTTGTGTTACAATATTAAAAATCATGGAAGTAGTACTTAGGTCATCATGGTCTAAATATACCATCGATGTTTGTACTTACTTTCAACATTTTAAAGACTCAATGCATGAAAAATTGGCTATTATGAATGACAACATTTGCATGGTTAAGTTAGATTGCATCCATGTTAGCTTGCATCTGTATCTATAGGGTTTCCAAAGCTACAACAATTTCACAATGATGTTATCTCTAAAACTAATGGATTGAGTACACTTGACATTACCAAAAACATATCATTCTCATATAGAAAACACATCAGTTGCATCATCATTTGCATACATTAGAAAACATTATCATATCATTCATCCATCTATACATCACATCTTAATATATGCATTAAAAAACAAAAAAAGACGTGCATCACATCTCATTTACATAATCAAAATCATTTCATATAGTTGCTGTGATAATCAAAATGTCTAACCTATTCTAAGCAATTAAAATGCAATGGAAAACATAATGAAACATCTCATGATTAGCCTAAGGAATTTGTAAAATGCAAAGAGGAAAATGTTAAATGAAGAAAAATAGATATACCTTCCTTTTTGTAGCTGAAACTCCTTGGTTGGCCCTTGATTTTGATGTGCTTTGTATGCTCCTTGATGGCTCTTGATATGGCTAAATGCAAGTCTTGACTATATGCTTGAATGTAGATGCAAATGGATGAAAGTTGATAGCTAAATGAGTGCACAAAATGGCAGCATTTAGTTGCAAAATGGCAGCATTTAGTTACAAAATGGCAGCATTTAGTTGCAAAATGGCTAAGTGTTGAAAATGTCTTAGAAGAAGGGGTATTTATAGAGAAACTTGAATTCTCTAGAGAATTCAATGGTTGAGATTTATCCAACAAAGTCAAGATGAAGGGCTCAGGTGAGTTGAGGACTCACAAGCCTTCACATTTTGACATGTGGAATGTGAAGTGGATAAAAGTAAGATGATGTGTAGGTGATGTGGAAGGGAAGTACATGATGTGGAGGAAGGACAAGTACCTTCCAAGTACCTTGGGGAGTGAGAATATTTCTTTAAAAAGGAACTTCTTATTCCCAAGTGGGAGTGAAAATGACACTTGAAGAATTTTGGAATGTCTCAAAAATCTCCATGGAAAAAAAGAAAGAGGTTGGAGAAATAAATGTGTATTAAAAATTCACATTCATAGGAGAATCTAATGGATAAGAGAGGGTCTCCAAAAAGGTGGGAATTGGTCACATGTGCATGAGGTGACATGTCAAACATTCTAGAAGCCTTGGAAAGACAATATGTGAATTAAAAATTCACATGGGGAGGAGAGAGACATAGGATGAATAAATGAGAATTAAAAATTCTCATGGGAAAAAGGGTCAATGTCCAAAAAGGAAAAATAGAAAGATTGACTAAAAAGTGGTTCTAAAAGTGGTTAATAACTTTGATTAAAGTGCAAATACTTGATTATGATAATTAATGGGAGATTAGAGACAAGTGGCAAATGTAGGAGGATGTGACATTAATCTTTGATTAAGAGGATGCACACCCTAAATATGAATTAATTAAATTAATTCAAATTAGTGATGGATTATGGAGGATGTGACAAGGAGGGAGAAAAGAAGAATTTTAAATTGATTTTAATTCAAAAGATTAGAATGACTAAATTAAATAAATTGGTGTATTTATTTAATTTAGAGAGGATAAAGGCACCAGATAAAGTGTTTAATTATTAAATTAAATACTTTAAGAGTCTTATGTGGGAAGTGTAATATTAATTAAATAAATTAATATTGACAGAATTGATGAATAAAGAGGCAAATTTGATCATATGAGAGTGATCAAATTTGGGTGTCTACATTTTACCCCTCTTCGAAATATTGTTAAAATAACAATGTTTCGAAGAAAAATAAAATGTCGGGGATGAAGAAAGTGATAGGGATTGATGCCCCAGCCTGAAAGAGGAGGGGAAAAAAGGAGAGGGATGCCCCAGTGCCTGCCTCAAATGGATGGAAGAAAATGATAGGGTATGCCCCCTCGAGAGGGCGGTTGGGGAAGAAACAAGGGGGCCCCAGATGAATTCTTGATAGAAAGAAATGGAGGAGACCATTGAATAGAGGGCAAAAAACTAAGCAACTTTTATTTTTGAATGGAGTTGATTGGACGTACGGTTTGCAAATGGCAGCTCCGGGAAAGAAGGGGATTAGTTGGAAGAAAAAAAGGTAAATAAAAGTTAAAAAATATCTTTTATTTAAAAAAAAGGGGGAAAAGAGGGGTTAAAAGGTAATTTGAAGAATTACCTTGCCTCATTGTTACTGTAGCAATTGATGAAAGGGTAAAGAAGAGGGAGAGGAGACAGAGCAACAATGCCACGAGATTATGATACAGAGATCATTCACCGAGCAGATGACCTCTGGAGATGCTGGACCCACTTCACGGTGCCCCGCAAGGTGGGTACAAAAACCCATGCTATGTACTTTAAATATTTAACATGTTTTTAAGATAGGTAAATAAAAAGTAAAATATGGGTTTGGTGGGCGGGGGGGAATAGGAAAATGGGTAGGTTGGGAATTGGAAAAAAAAGAAGGAAAATAGCAGATTAGGGTGGAGGGAAAGAAGGTGCGTCGCCACACAAAGGGGTGGATGTGCCCCCAACTGGGGCGAAGACACCCCGGAAGGAGGGCGGAGCCATCTCGAGCTGGGGCAGAGCCACCTCGAGCTGGGGCGGGCTCACCCTGGTAGAGGGGCGGACATGCCATGAGCTGGGGCGGAGCTGCCCCGAGTTGGGGTAGACATGACCCGACTGGGCGGAGCTGCCTTGAGCGAGGATGGGCTCACCCTGGCAGCTCAGGGCGAACACGCCCCGAGCTCTCGAGCTGGGGCGGGGCCACCTCGAGCTAGGGCAGGGTTGCCCCGGCAACTCAGGGCGGACACGCCCCGAGTTGGGGCAGAGCCACCCCGAGTTGGGGCGGACATGCCCCGACAGGGGCAGAGCCGCCCCAACAGCTCTGGGAAAACACACCCCAGCTGGGGCAGAGCCGCCCTGAGCTGGGGTGTGGACACCCCGATAGTGGCAGCTCGGGGAGGACATGCCCCGAGCTGGGGAGGACACGCCCCGGTAGCCCGAGGCGGACACGCCCCGAGCAGGGGCAGAGCTGCCCGGTAGTGGGGCGGACATGCCTTGAGCTGGGGGCGGAGCTACCCCGAGCTGGGGCGGGGTCGCCCTGGTAGCAGGGCAGACACACCCCGAAGGGGGTGGAGATGCCCTGAGAGGGGGCAGAGTCACCTCAAAAAAAAAGGGGAAGAGGGATCTGACAATGAAGTTCAGAAAGAAGAGACCGCCCTGAGTTGGGGGCAAGATGAGGATGAAGAGTGAAAATAAAAGTAAAGATGTCCCAGGGCAAGGAAGATTGTGTACTGAGAAATGGTTGGTGTGGATGCAGGGTTTGGGGTGGATACAGACACATGAGTGACGGTTGGAGGTACTGACAGTGACTATAGCAGCGATGACGGGCATGGATCATGATGCCTTAGATCATGCGGGGTTATTGCATTTTTTAGAGGTGCCAGTGATGAGGGCACATCAAGCAATGCTGACGGACCTGATAGAGAGATGGAGTTCAGAGACATTGACATTTCGTCTGTCGACGGGGGAGATGACAGTGACACTAGAGGATGTATGGCACATCCTGAAGCTGCCGATAACAAGGATATTGTTGAGTGATGTGGTGTCGAGCGGGGCCGAGTTAGAGCAGACTATGATAGTGCTATTTGGACATGTTGCCCTGCCTCTTCAGGGTCTGCAGTTGGATCTAGATAGATGTCTGACAGTGGGAGTACCACCTTTGCCTTTATTCCTAGTTGGGTTGATTAGTGGGATATTGCTGCCAGATCGTAGCAGGCGATATTGCAGTCTGAGGTTTATGAAGGTGATTCGACACATTGTTGAGTGGCGTGAGGGATAGATTGCATGGGGTGCTTGTGTCCTAACCCAGTTGTATAGGGATATGCATCTAATTTGTTATCGGGAGATAGTGAGTTTGACACACATGACCCTGCTACAGGTGTGGGCATGGGAGCATATTATGGTGACGAGACTGATTATTGTTAGGGAGGGAGATGTGGATGATAGAGAGCCACTGGCATGGGGGTATGGAGAGGCGAGGGGTTGATTTGTGCGTCATAGGGGTTGGGAGATGTGGAGGGATGGAGGAGGATGGTGGATGATTTGGAGGAGGGAGACATAGTGTGGCGACTTTATATGCATCGACGCTTCAGGGGATGGAGAGAGCAGACTGAGAGACAAAGTGGGTACTTTATGACTCAGTGTGTCCTAATTGAGATTCTTCCACGGATAGTGGAGATGCATCGACTAGATAGGGTGATGAGACATTTTGGGCTGACACAAGATATTCCTGGTGCATCGATGATGTTTTAGCGGCTCACCAAAGAGCGACCATGGGGGCGTATGATTAGCTTGAGGGAGGCCAAAGCATCATGGGTGGTGACACTGCAGGTAGCCTATCCTGGGAGATGTGTGGGAGCAGAGGATGCAGGGGTGACAGAACGATATGACCAGTGGTTTTGCAACCACCGATGGGAGAGGATTACACCATTGGTGCCGATTGTAGGAGCTGTAGGATTTGGATTAGAGGATCAGCGCCGTGGGGCTAGAGAGAGAGTACGACATGAGGGTGGGAGAGGTCTCGAGCCGAAGGTGGGAGGAGAGAGGATGGAGGCAGTGGGATGGGCAGTGAGGAGGAGGAGGAGGATTAGGGGGCAGCGGAGGAGGGTTAGAGAGGCAGTACAACAGGAGGGAGGGAGAGGTCCTGAGGCAGATGTGGGAGGACAGGAGGAGTCAGAGGTGGAGATGATACACTCAGTGGAGGGTAGAGTGGGCCAGCAGACTGGTATAGGGGGTAGGGTATGACAGAGGAGAGTGTTGGTACGGGCCAAGTAGGGAGGGGAGAGACAGCAGGATGGAGGGCAAGAGGAGATGGAGGCTAGGAATCAGCCATAGATGATAGCAGGTAGGAGCCGACTGATGAGGGTATACACCATGATAGAGCAGGAGGGGATAGGAGGGGGAGGACAGCAGGAGGGAGCCCGAGAGGAGACTGAGGCTAGGAGTCAGCCAGAGAGGATAGCGGGCAGGAGGAGACTGATGAGGATACCGACTATGACAGAGCAGGAGGGGATGGGTGAGGGTGGTCAGCAGGAGGGGGCCCGAGAGGAGATTGAGGCCAAGAGTCGGTCAGGGAGGATGGGGAGTAGGGGATGATAGAGGGGGTGGCATATGGTATCAGGGCAGGAGCCTCCCATTGTAGAGATAGGGGAGAGTGAGGATGAGGAGCAGCCAGAGATAGGAGAGCCGAGGAGATTGATGAGAGTGGGGAGGCATAGTCAGCCGCAGAGAGTGCGAGTTTGTCCTTCTGTGGAGGACTTGGAGGATTAGTAGGAGTAGGAGGGGATGGGAGGGGGAGGACAACAAGAGGGTGATGATGCTATGGAGATAGAGGGAGATGTGCCGGATATGGATATTTGGGATGCAGAGCCATTGGTGGTGGTTTTTTTATTACCTTAGAAGATTCGATTGTTCAGCCGAGAGACACTATGGAGAGTCTTCAGAGTATAGATTAGAGGTTGAGGGTAGAAGAGGTAGAGGTGATCAGACTCAGAGTTGAGCTATCGAGAGCACCAGTAGCAGGTTAGAGGGATTATAGATTTATGGTAGAGGTGATGGAGAGGGAGAGGGAGGTACTGCAGGCTGACATACAGGGGCTACGAGATGAGTTAGCTGCTGTCAGTTGGGACCGTGACAGACTACAGGCGGAGACTGTTATATTACAGGCCAGAGGGGAGTCAGTGGGGATGACTGATCATGTATTAGCAGGTAGTGGGTAGCAGGTGGATAATCTCCAGTAGGAGTGAGATGAGCTACAGGACAGAGTGTTTTGTGGGAGAGATGGGGGTGATGCAGGAGAGAGAGATAGGCGAGGGAGAAGGTTCGTATTATGTAGGCAGAGAGGGATATAGCATAGGCACATGTACAGACAGTGGAGGCAGAGAGGGACACAGCATAGGCATGAGTTCAGGTGCTGCAGGATGAGAGAGAGTTGGCAGAGGCACATATTCATTTTCTTTAGAGGAGGAGAGAGGAGGTAGCCTCAGAGGTATTAGTGCTGCAGGGAGAGAGAGATGCAGCGGTGTTGAGAGTCCAGGAGCTGCAGGGGGAGAGGGATGGAGCAGTGGTTCGGTCGCAGGCAGCACAGTGAGAGAGAGATGTTGTAGAGATACAGATGCAAACACTACAGGGGGAATGGGATGCATTAGTGGTTTAGTGGCAGGTCGCTCAAAAGGAGAGAGATGCTACGGAGATACATATGCAGACACTGCAGGGGGAGCGGGAAGCAGTAGTGGCATAGTGGCAGTATATGTAGGTCAATGATGTGATGGGGAGAGATACGCATGGATTATAGGGGGAGAGAGATGTAGCAGTAGCTCAGGCAGTGGCTACTGAGGAGATGAGAGATCGGATGCAGGCAGAGATGGCGCAGTTATGCCTATCTCAGGAGGCCTGGGAGCAGGAGAGGAGAGTGATTACGAGGGATCGAGATAGGTATCATCAGGAGTGGAATTCCGCTCAGGTTCAGGTTACGGAGCAAGAGGAGAATGTGAGAGAGGCAGGATTTTGGATGGCCGTGTACTACCATGCAGTCCATACCTGACCCAGCGGATATTTTAGTATACCCGATAGGCACCCCAGATGCCAACACCATCTCAGTCGTTGGAGACACAGACTCAAGGTTACAGTGATTCACCGGGTGTTACACCAAGCAGGAGATCAGTACCGAATTCCCCACAAAGATCAGATGTGGGTAGCTCATTTGGGAGGTGACAGGTTACTGAGTTTTTGACAGATGCAGGGTGGAGCATGTAGGATTTATCGACAGAGATCAGAGAGGTTCTATATCTCTGGATTTTATAGTTTATTATGTGATGGATATATGATAGATTTTGATGTATGATGGACATGTGACACACATTATGGATAGTTCTTATTGGCATTATGTAGTATGTTTCCTTTTGTGATGGGTGATTGTATGCATGTGTATATGATATTTCCTACTTATGTGGATGGATATTTTGGGTTATTTATGCATATGTGTATGATATTAGATGCTTATGTGGATGATTGGGTGTATGTATTTGTGGAATATGGATGATTTTATTAATACAGATATTCGTATGGTGATATGATGTGCACATATGTTGTATCTATGATGATTTATATGTATGGATGCCTAGTTAACTTATTGTCATGTATGTATATGTGGATGGTGGATTCTGTATGAACATTTTATATATGCAGGTGGCCTTGTATGTATGGATCTAACACGTTGTGATGCAGGTGGTGATGTATGCATGGATCTAACATGTGGTGATATAGGTGGCGATGTATGCATGGATCTATGTGGTGATGCAGGTGGTGATGTATGTGTGGTTAATAGAATGACTCTGATATGCAATAATGCTTTTGTAATTTTAGAGGAAATAACATATGGCCATAAGTGCCAATAAGAACTGACAGGATAATGGAAGGTGGGTATGTAGTGATTGTGAGAATGGGTGTCATTTGGCATCTGTAAAAAATTATTAGAATCCTAAGAAGAATGGGAAAGAGTGGGATAAAGTATTTGCACAACCAAAATCATAGGGTGAATGCAATGCAACAAATGATGAAATGCAATCCTAATATGAGTTTCCATCTTTGGAGCATTGATATTTGCTATAGCATAAGATACCAGATACCCTGATATATAAGACCAGGGCCAGTAAGCATCCAATGCATGAAACAAACACAACAAGCAAAAAGGGGGCTACCCCAACACCCCAAGGTCACGATGACCTTGGTCAGGCCAGGCATTGGGATAACCACAAATACACAAGGATGCCCCAGCGTAACACAAGACCTTATGGATCCTGGTGGGTACTACGTGGGACAACCGAAAAGGAAGCAACAGAGAAAAGACCAAGATGAACCCATATGTCGAATAGTCAAAGCACACCATGATATGATGGATCGAGATGACCATGACTAGTGTTGATAATGAGCTCAAATGACAAATAAATTTCAAAACATCAAAAGATCACAATTAAAATCAAAACGTCCTTTTCCATAGGATCAGGGTGATGGATAGAATCGATGAGGTTTGCTAAGAAGGATGCATCCTATTGAGACCGATGATGGATACTAAACTAGAATGACCCAGTTTGACACCATATGCTTTTCATTAACTAAATCTTTTGATAATATTAGGATTTTATTTGAGAATAATGGGCCAAATGGGGACATAGACTGACACATCCTACAGACCTAGGGGCTCGGGGGCCGATCAGAGATTAGCCTTGCCTACGTGAAAGCGCAGAGCCCTCGTAGTTCATGAAAAGACCATGGATAAATCAGAAAGAGGATGATGAAGGTGAACGATGGATGATCAAGACGCGATGGTCAAAATGCCCCGGGGGCAGGTCAAATGATCAGCCTTGTCTATGTGACAGTGCAGGGGCAACGTAGTTCGACTAGTGATGCGGAAGGATGAGATCTAGATGGAGACCGACACGATGGATGATCCTATATGATGACATAGGCCGACTGACAAAGGGAATGAATGAAATAAGCTCAAAGTGGGATACTGAAAAGCTTAGGATGAGAGATAGGCTAGATGGGTTGTCCAATGCTCAATCAATATATACTAAGCGGCTTAGGTTGAGGTCGGTGAGGATGATAGTGCAGATGAAAGCATAAAATAACTAGGATGTTAGGTAGATAATGATTAAGCCCTCTACGGATGATGCCTGTTACCAGGTTTTCACCATCCATACTTATCCAAGGCACCACCAAGAGGTGGTTTTCACCATAGGAAAAAATTATTTTTCTTTACTATTCTTTGTATTTTTATTATTTTTGATTTTTTTGATTTTTTTTGATTAGGTGGGGTTACCAAGCGGACTTAGGCATAGAACTTCTTGAGATGTATTATGTTGATGGGTTCGTCAAGGGGTTCTCCTTCAAGGGTAGTCAACCTGTAGGACCCAGATCCATATTTGGTGGCTATGATATAAGGCCCTAACTAGTTTGCCTCAAATTTTCCCTTTTTATCACGATCCTGTTGAGTGCGCTGGTTTTCTTTAAGAACAAGCTCACCAACCTAGAATTGTCTAGGATAGACCTTTTTATTGTAATTACATTTGAGGTGATTTTGGTATGCTTGCAGGTGATTATAGGCTTTTATTCTTCATTCATCCAGTAATTCCAGCTGTGCAAGTCGTGCAACATGAGCATCTTCTTTGCTGAGAAGATTCTTCAGAGAAATCCTCAGTGATGGAAGCTCAACTTCAATTGGCAAGACGGATTCAACACCATATACTAAAGAATAGGGGGTGGCACTTGTCAGGGTGCGGATGGATGTGCGGTATGCCTAGAGGGCAGGATGAATATGGAGGTGCCAATCTCGTCCAGTGTTATTGACAACCTTTTTGAGGATGCGGATAAAGGTCTTGTTGGTTGCTTCTACCTGATCATTGCCCTGGGGGTAATAAGGTGTTGACCAATGATGCTGGATATGAAAGGTGTCACAGAGGTGTTTCATGGCTTGGTTTTTGAAGGGTTTTCCATTATCAGAGAGGATGGTGGATGGGATACCATATTTGTAGAGAATATGGTAAAGGATAAATTTTGAGATTTGGACATCAGTGATTTGTGAGAGTGGTATTGCTTCCACCCACTTAGTGAAGTACTCAGTGGCGGTAATTATGAATGTGTGGCCATCGGATGATGGTGGGTAAATCTTGCCAATCAAGTTGAAACCCCATTGGGAAAAGGGCCACGGTGCTAGGAGGGGCTGCAGATCTTGTGCTGGGGCGTGAATCAAATCTGCATGTTGTTGGAATGGAAGGCACTTCTTCAAAAATTCACAAGCATCATGTTCCAATGTAGACCAATAATATCCAGCTCATAGGATCCTTTTGGCCAGAGCCATACCATTTGAGTGAGCTCCACAAACACCACCATGTACTTCCGTTAGTGCCACACAGGCTTCAGTCTCATTCAGACATCTAAGGAGGATTCCATCATACCCATGATGATAAAGCGTATCACCAAAAATGATGTATCAGGAAGAGCGATGAATAAAGGATTTGCGTTGGTTGCGTGTAAGTTCTGGGGGTATGATATTATCATGGAGATAAGTGTATATGTCCTGATACCAAGGGGAGATGAGACCTACAATATCACACACCATATCAGTCTCAGGAACATCATATGCAGGGATTAAAAGCTGTTCAATAAGAAACTCACATTCTGTTTGCTCTTTAGGCATGTCAATCAGGGAACCAATAGTGGCCATTGCGTCTGCTGCTTTATTCTGTACCCGAGGGATTTGGTCAAACTGTATGAAAGTGAAATATTTCTTGAAATCATCCACCATACGCTTATAGGGTAACAGTTTATCATCTTTCATGAGGAATTCATCATTAACTTGTTTGACGACTAATAATGAATCACCAAAGACCTTTAGGTGAGTTATATGCCACTGCTTTGCAATTCAGAGGCCGGTGAGGAGGGCTTCATACTCCGCGATGTTGTTGGTACATGGGAATGCTATCCTGAATGATTTTGGCATGTAGTCACCTTGAGGGGTAATTAATAAAATTCCTGCTCCAGATCCACTATGAGTGTATGAGCCATCAAAATATAGCATCCAAGCTGGTGCTTCTGTAACTGTGCAGACTTCTTTGTTTGGGAATTCAGTGTCTAGCGGGTAGGCATCTACTAATGGTGCCTTAGCCAATTGATCAGCTATGACCTATCCTTTTATGGCTTTTCGCTCTACATACTCTATGTCAAATTCACTTAGGAGCATGACCCATTTGGCCATGCGGCTAGTCAGAGTGGTTCTAGATAACAAATACTTCAGGGGATCAATTTTAGTGACTAATTTGACTGGGTGGCTAAGCATGTAATGACAGAGTTTTTGTGTGTTGAAGACTAGCGCAAGGCAAGCTTTTTCCATGGGGGAGTAATTTAACTCATAGCCGACCAATGTTCAACTGATGTAGTAGATTTCCCTCTCTTTGAACAACTCATCATGTTGTACCAACAATGCCCCCAGCGCGACTGAAGTAGCAGAGATGCAAAGCAGGAGGGGTTTTCTTGGAATAGGTGGCATCAAGATCGGTGGATGAGCTAAATATTCCTTAATTTTATCGAAACCCATCTAACATTGCTGGTTCCATCGGAAGGTGGAGTCTTTCTTCAGAAGATGAGTGAATGGCTGACACTTATCTGCTAGCTGGGCTATGAACCGATGGATGGATTGCATCTTCCCTTGTAGGCTTCTTAACTGCTTTAGATTGCGTGGAGGTGGCATGTCCAAAATATCCTTTACCTTGGCGGGATCAACTTCAATACCCCTTCAGGAGACTATAAAACCCAACAATTTTCCTGATGTAACTCCAAAGACGCACTTTTTTGGATTTAGCCACAACTTGTAATGTTCTAACCGTTCAAAGATCTGCTTCAGGATAGTAGGATGTTCCGCTTGTGTTGTAGATTTCCCTAACAAGTCGTCAACATAATCCTCCATGATGATATGGATAAGGTCATGGAAGATGACCGTCATTGCCCTCTGATATGTTGCCCCTACATTTTTAAGACCAAAGGGCATAACATTGTAACAGAAAGTGCCCCAAGGTGTTGTGAAGGCGGTCTTATGTTGGTCCTCAGGTGCGATTCAAATTTGATTATAACTAGAGAAGCCATCCATAAGAGAGAGCATCTCATGTCCTGCTGTGAGGTCAACCAACATGTCAATGTTAGGCAGAGGGAAGTCATCTTTTGGACAGGCCTTGTTAAGGTCCTTGAAGTCTGTGCAGATCCAAATATCTCCATTTGGTTTGACAACCAGTACTATATTAGAGATCCACTCAGAGTAGTCAATTGGTCTAATAAAACTTGCCTCTAGTAACTTTTCCAATTCCTTTTTGACTAACAATGCTACCTGCGGGTGCATCTTGTGGAGCTTTTGTTTGACAGGCTTGGCATCTAGGTGAACGTCTGGATGATGAACCACTAAGGCGGGGTCTAAGCCTAGCATGTCTGAATATGACCAATCAAAGTTAATGATTCCCTCTTGGAGTAGCTACACGATGACTGGATACTCTTGCTTTGAGAGTGACTTAGCCACATAGGTGATTTTAGGATTTTCAGCAGTACCCAGATTAACTTCTTGAGTCTCTTCAATTAGAATGGATGATCAGGTAGATAACTGAGTTCCTACAAGGGGAAGATGAACATCTCCATCTTCCAGTGCCTCTTCAAGGTTTTTGCCATCGGATGCGTCCTTTATTTTTACTTTTTCAAGGTCAGGAAGCGCCTCAGGGAGGTTTTCACTAGATGATCGCTTTTTACTTTTCTTATTCTTATTTTTGTGACTGGAGTGTTCATCCTCCCCCAATCCCATAAGGTTGACATATGTATCCGCAGACATATTGACAGGTGTGCTATTACATAGGTCCCAATCAATAAGCTCAGGGTGACAAAGGGATAGGCTAATGGTGTAGACGGATAGGCATTCGAACATGGATGATAAGTTGGTGTGATCGATGTCATCATACACACGTATGATGGATTCCTCGGGTATATCTTCCAATGAGCCTTTGTCCATGGTGACACTATAAGAGGTATTAGACGATGTTGCAGGGCCTTTTTGTTTTTTATTGTATCTGATGCCTATGTTCTTTGGTAGCTTTGATGTATCAATAGGTTGCAACCGCCCTTGTTCTTCTTTACCTAGGCCCCTGCCTTGGTAGTTATACTTTTCTACAAACTTAGCTGACCACGGATATGCTTCCTGAAAATATTCCTTTAGAGGAGGATCTGGCAGGTGTTCTTCTCGGTAGACCCATTGGCTTATGTCATCTTCTTGTGCATCTATCTTAACACTTGGGGATCTGAAAGTGGTGGTAGGGATGTTTTTACCACTGAAGGTGACAGTCTTGTCTTCCTTTGGAGTAGCATGCACAGGTTGACCATACTCGTGTGGTGATGGTGGCATGGTTGCTACATTGAGAGCAGTATGCATTTCATATTCACCACACCCTTTGTCAATGATCTGGACTTTGGTGACTATAGGATCAGTGGTGGAAGATGGAGTGGTTATCGCGATGGAGGGTGGATTAGCGGATGGTGACTAGGATGCCCCCATTTCAACCCCGGGACAATAATGTAAATGGGGGAATGACGCTTCTAAAGCACAACAATATTCAAATGGTTGGGGGTCAGCATAGATGGTGACTTCTTGTCCGTTGATGGGGAATTTTAGGCACTGATGGTATGTGGAGGGGACGACTTGCATAGCATGGAGCCATGGGTAGCCAAGGAGGAGATTATATGGCAAGTCCAGATCAAGGACATGACAGGTAGTGTATTGAAGCACAGGTCCCACTTGGATAGGAAGACTGATAATTCCCTCTAAATTCCTTTCTGCATTATCATAGGCCTTGATCATGATGATCTGATTACTTAAATCTGCTTGAGTGTACCCCACCTATTTTATGAATTTTAGAGTACACAAGTTGAGGGCAGAGCCATTATCTACCAAGACTCTTTTTATTTTATGACGAGCAACCACGACTTCGATATGTAAGGGACGATTATGATTGACATCGATGTTTGGCATATCATTTTGGCTGAAGTGCAGTTGATGAGATAAAGCCAAGTGTCCCACCAAAGCTTGGAATTGCGTGGGGTAAATGTCATTTGGCACACGGGTTTCCTATAGGGCTCTGTTGAGGATTTCTTGATGTACAAGGGAAGATTTAAGCAAATCCAAAATGGATATATGAGCAGGGGTCTTTCCTAAGTGATCAAGGATGTTGTACTGAGAGCTTACAGGAGTTGATTGGGCAAGTGCAGAGGCTGCAGGGACAGTGATGCGGGCTCGTCGTGTAGTAACAACACACTGAGGGTCTTTAGCTTTAACATGTATCATGGATACACGGGGTTCCACCTGCTCAATGTAATGAATAACACCCTCGTAATTGAAGGGTACATTCTTGTAGCTCACATTATTTGTGCTATTTTCTTGGGGATTACTGCTAGATATGCTTGGGCCTTGATTATGGTTCGAAAAGGCATTCTGATATATCTGTAATTGAGCATTGGATGATGAAGCTTGACTGGGGTCAAGGGTGCTGTCATAATAGTGATTTACAATTCCTAAGAGGAACGAATTTTAGCTGAAATCACATATTTTTAGAAAATATAATGATTTAAGCCTTAAAAAGTTCCATTTTAAGGATTCCAATTGAAGAGGGTTTGATCAAATCACCTTAGATCAAACCCCCTTGGATAGAACCTCGCTAGTTTTAAACCATACCTATCAATGCGTCTCCTTTACACCTATCAAAATGCTGATAAAAAATCACTTTTGATTTAGCTTTTGGGGGATCAAATGAATTCATTTAAAATTCATTTCAAATGATTATGGTATTCCTCATAACAAGCTATCCAATGAATATAATTTCAATATGTTTTGGTTTTGTTATGTATTTATTTTTTAAGTTTTATTAAACATAGGTTTTTCATCGAAAATAAATTTTTTCTTCTTCACATGTGGAAAAATAGAAGATTTTTAAAGAAAAATTGAAAAATATGAGTGCACTAGATATTGAAGTCCTTGATCAACAAAAATAAAATAAAATTTTGACATATACAAAAAGTTAAGCATTATCTTGCTTAAATGCGAGATTGTAATTGTTTGACTTTGAAACTTGATTAAAGGAAAAATATTCAATAAAACTATCTAACCAAGTGGAAGCACTAGATATCGGAGTTTCAAATCTAAATTTGAAATAATTAGAATTTTATCCTTCATGGAAAAAAAGTTATGCATTATACAGTGTGCGTCACTTTTTAAAAATGTTGTTTTCTGAAAAAAATCAATTTTCGTGGGAGATGGAAAAAGAAGTGCAATTTGATTCCAAAAATTTTGAACAAAATATTTTTAGAATCTACAGACAAAATTTGATGAGACTCTAATTTGCACCATCTTCAAATTCCTCACAGTTTAGCCGCTATAGGTTCCTGAATGTGAAGATTCTGTTAAAAATAATAATTTCAGTGTCCAGTTTGGCCAAAAATTGTAAACCACTATTATGGGATCACCCTCAACCTTGATATCACCTCGATCAATGAGATCTTGGACGTAGTTTTTCAGACCCTAACACTTGTTTAAAGAGTGTCATTTGATTTTATGGAATCACAATACTCATTTTCCTTAAACCATGCGGGCTTGGGTTTGGACTCGTCAAATGGCTTGGTGATAGGGTACATGATGGGATAGTTGATTTGTAACAACTTATTAAAGATAACACTCAGAGGTTCTCCTAATTGAGTGTACTGACGTTTGGTGTTCCCTTGATTGTTCTGGTTTGACTGTTGAGGAGGGTGAGGTGTCCCCTATGGTATAGAGATGGCGTTAGGTATGTAGAGGGTCTTTTTTTGTGGGATGTATTATCCACTTGGACGTGTTTAGTGTCCGTCACACCATCATTCACTACATTCTTGTTCTTGTTCCAGAATCGTGGTTTATCGCTAAATGACCGCTCTTTATCATGACTATGTATTTTGATGTGTCCTTTGGCAACAAGGGCATGTTCAAGGATGGGTCCCTTTTCCACTATCTCCGTGAAAGTGGTGACACAATGTAATCTAAAATTATGGGCCATGTCGGGATGAGAGTTTTCCACGAAAAGAGTGACCATGTCTTTTTCTTTCAGATGGATCTTCATTCGGCTTGCTAATGCACGCCACCTTTGGAGGTAGCTAGTAAAGGTTTCCCCCTCACATTGTTTCTCTTTGAGGAGGTTTAAGGTGTCTATGTCCTCCAAATTGAAAGAGAAGTAGGATACAAATTTTTCTGACAGGTCTGCAAAAGTTTTTATGGACCCCTTTTTGAGGGTCATGAACCAATCCAGGGTGTGACTTGTCAGGCTTCGTGGGAATAGGCACAAGAGATAGTTGTCATTGTGCATGACTTCTTGAAACTGGGAGTAAAATTCCAGCAAGTGAGCCTTAGGGTCTTTGTTTCCCTTGTATTTGTCAAACTTTGGTATTTCAAAATGTTTAGGAAACGGGATTAATGAGATGGAGGGATCAAATGGATATGGGCATATGTCTTCAAATTTGAATGATTGTTTGGCAGCCGCAGCTTGAAGGTCTTTCAGAGCGGCTTTGATCTCCAACAGATTCGAGTTGGTCAGTGGTGGGTTGGGGGGATATTGATGATAGGATGATAAAGGATCTTGCTAAGAGAGCGTCAGATTGTTGAAATACGGATTTAGATAGTTGGATGATGACATGCCTTGTTGGTAAGACAGGGGATTTTGTTGATATGGGGGCTGTTGTTGTGGGGTATAGTACGAATTTGTTTGATAAAAGTGTGGGGTGGGCTATTGAGGAGCTTGGATGGGATGTGGCGTATTGGTTCATTGGTGTTGAAGGTACTATTGTGATTTTTGGGAGATTGCATAAAGCAGTTGTTGGTGAAATTGCTGCTGATTGTGATAGTAGTAGTGTTGAGGGGGTTGTTGTTGTGATGTCGACTATGGTATGGGTCGAGATGGGATGTTGTGTTGCGGTTGAGCCTACGGATGCAAAATGGATGTGAGAAAGGGGGATATGGTCTGAGCAATAGGTCGAGATGGATTTCCTTGTGGTTGGTAGGGTGGTTGTTGTGAGGAGACCAAAGCATTATGTATAGGTTGTTGCTGATGAGATGGCTGAGGTAGCGTAGAAGCGTTTTGTAAAGGGGGTTGTTGGGTACCACCCGGAACATTCAGCTAGGATGCGCCTTGTGGAGGTAATTGAGATGAAATGTTGGGTTGGTGAAGCTGTTGAGATGTATATGAAGATGATGGTAAATGTGTGGCCCCAAAAGGTGGAGGCAATGTGGTAAACAGAGTGCCCCCAGTGTTGACTGTAGGTTGATTTGAAAGAGGGGGTGCTGTTAACGTTAATGGCGCAGGTTGTGGAACATTTTGTGGCATACCATAGGCAAAAGGATTATT
Organism: Sequoia sempervirens; assembly: GCA_007258455.2. Taxonomy (NCBI): domain Eukaryota; kingdom Viridiplantae; phylum Streptophyta; class Pinopsida; order Cupressales; family Cupressaceae; genus Sequoia; species Sequoia sempervirens. Next base: position 17,328 of record VDFB02052117.1, on the reverse strand, counting down.
GGGATCAGGCACTTGAGGACCTCCCATAACTGAGGTTGGAGCATGTGGGGGATGGTTAACATGATAGAGAACAACATTACCAAATTCAAGTTGATACCAACCCTCAACTGGAGGAACATTGGGGAAGTACGAACCTTCTGGTGCATTTTGTGAACCTTGGAGTATGTTAGATGGGGTACTCCTATATTTGGACAAGTCAACACCCTAGGGGGGTTTGACACCCTTCTCAATTAGGTGGGCCAAAATTTCTTCCCCATTTTTTTGAACAGATGGTCAGTCATTTGCACATTGGCGGGATTACTAAAATGTTCCTCAAGTGTGAGTTCAGGTTGATTAGCCATACTCTCTTCACCGTGTGGCGAGTTGTTCTGATTTTCGGTGTTGGAGTGTGATGAAGTACCATTATGAGGATCTTGGGGGACGTTGTTAGGATCTTGAGAAATATTTGCACCATTGGTGGGATTTGTATTATTATTAAGGTCTTGAGACATGTTCGCTTGGGAATTTTGACCTTGTTGTTCCATTTGTCTCTTAACTTGTGACCTAGTTTGAACAGGCATGCAAATGTGCTATGGGTGGATTATAAAGATGTTTTTGACGAATGATTTGATTGTGATTGGATGAGATCTAATTTTGATGGGATTTGGATTTGGATCAGATTTTGTTTGGATATATTGGATTGGATCAGATTTTGATGGGATCGGATTTTGATTGGCTAGATTGGATTTTGATTGAATTGGATTGGATTATTAAGATCAATAGGATTGCATTGGTTGAACGGATGTGATTTGATTGATTGGGTAATTTGATCAAATGATTGGTTTTGATAGATTTGGATGATTGAATGGGTATGATTGGATGATGAAAGATGTGAGAGAGACCCTGAGTTTAATCAAAGAAAGTTACCCTTAATGACCTAGAGCTTTGATTGATTAAGAGGATGATCATGGCACCGAATCCACCTTAAGATAGAAATGGATTGATTTGGCCGAGAATGATAACTTATGACACTGAATTCGCCTCAAGATGGAAGCAAATTGATTTGGGTCAAAGTTAAAGACTAATAATCAAATTCAAGTGCTATGATCAATTTGGGTAACCACTTTGTAATACAAGGTTGAGGTGGTTCAGTTATGGGTGGTGTTTGGTGATGTAAATGGTAAAATTATGATGTTCGCTAGGTGATGGTATGGACTTTTGAATGGAATATGGGGAAATTAAAATGAACGGGTGGATTGAAGATGATTGTGGAGAATGAATGGGGACTTAGAATGGTTAAAAAAAGGTTTGGAATAATAAGATGGAGGTTTAAACTGATCAGATGGAGGTTTTGGGCGACTTAGAGTGACAAAACAGAGGCTTGGGATGATGAGATAATGCTTGGAAATGATTAAATGATGGTTTAGAGGCTAAACAGATCCAAATGGGCCAATTTTAGGTGTTCAGGAGGGCAAATTCGCCCCTTTGCAGTAAATCAAGGGCGTAATCGCCTCACTGCAGAAAATCAGGGGCGTAGTCGCCCCATTGCAGAAATTCAGGGGTGTAATCGCCTCACTGCAGAAAATCAAGGGCGTAATCGCCTCACTGCAGAAAATTAGGGGCATAATCCCCCCACTGCAGAAAATTTGGGACTTGGTTTGATGAAAATGACTATGGCAAGGACTTTAAAATGACAATGATAAGGCCAATTTTTCAAAAATTTCACTGGTTTCTCACAAGAAAACACTCTCAAGCAAACACAATCCTACGATTAGTGTTAAGGGTATGGCCAAAGAGGTCTTAATCTAGGATGCACAAGGTATCTAGGGAGTCCTCGATATACTCTCAGTACGTGAGGCACAACCGTGAACACCAACCCGTCACAAGCGTGAGTCGAGAACCCCAACGAGATACTGAAGGGCTTGGACTAACTCTTCACGTCTATCTAGGTATCACCCTAGCTTTGACGCTCTGCCAATTACAACGTGACTGGATTGGGGTACAGCTTTCACTCTCCCCCCTTATATACCCCGCCAGTACACGTGGTTGGAATCATCCCTTGGGTTGATGAAATCCCCAAGCAGGTCCCACTATAAAGAAAGCACTAACTGTTTCCAACTACTCCCTAGGCTCACACGAAGTGCAAGGGGAAAGCAAAAACAAGCTAATGCTCCCTTTGGGTAACAGAAAAGATAGACACAACAAGCAATGAATATTACTCCCCCTAATTAAACTATGTTCTTAGATTAAGACAAACAACAAGGATATTTTAAAAAGTTTGAGCGAGCGGATAGCCCTGCAAGCAAATGTTAGATGTTTTATCCCGCTTTCTTCATCAACTTCACAAAAATATGCTGCAAAAAGCTAGCAAAAAACACCAATATCCTTGCCTGAACAGTGTTAGGGGTTAATATCTGAAAATAGAAAAAAACTGAAGCCAAAATGACAGTTTTACCTTTCAAAATGTGTTGCTTCGTGGTGACAAGGGGGCGCAGTCGCCCTTCTGTAGTAAATCAGGGGCGCAGTCACCTCATTGCAAAAAATCAGGGGCGTAATCGCCTCATTGAAGAAAATCTGGGGTGTAATCGCCTCACTATAGAAAATTAGGGGTGTAGTCGCCCCACTGCAGAAAATCAGGGGCGTAGTTGCCCCACTGTGGAAAAATTAGGGGCATAGTCGCCTCACTACGGAAAATCAGGGGCGTAATCGCCTCACTGTAGAAAAGTGTTCGTAGAAAAATTTCAGCCCAGGGGGGGCGTAGTCGCCCTTTTGTAGAAAAGTGTTAGCAAAAAATTTTCAACCCAGGGGGCGTAGTTGCCTCACTACAGAAAAAATGTTAGCCAAAAATAATTTTCAGCCTAGGGGGCGTAGTCGCCTCACTGTAGAAAAAGTGTTAGCCAAAAAAAATTTTCAGCCCAGGGGGTGTAGTCGCCTCACTGCAGAAAAAGTTTTAGCCAAAAATAATTTTTAGCCCATGGGGGGTAGTTGCCTCACTGCAGAAAAAGTGTTAGCCAAAAATAATTTCTAGCCTAGGGGGGGCGTAGTCGCCTCACTACAGAAAAAGTGTTAGCCAAAAATAATTTACAGCCTAGGGGGGCGTAGTCACCTCACTGCGGAAAATCAGGGGCGTAGTCGCCTCATTGCAGAAAATCAGGGGTGTAGTCACCCCACTGCGGAAAATCAGGGGCGTAGTCGCCCCACTGCGACGTATTCCTGCAAAAAACTTAACAACAACAAACGTGAAATATAGGAACCCACCTGTGTGTCCCACTAGGTGAGCCAAAAATGTGATAATCAAAATGTCTAACCTATTCTAAGCAATTAAAATGCAATGGAAAACATAATGAAACACCTCATGATTAGCCTAAGGAATTTGTAAAATGCAAAGAGGAAAGTGTTAAATGAAGACAAATAGATATACCTTCCTTTTTGCAGCTGAAACTCCTTGGTTGGCCCTTGATTTTGATGTGCTTTGTATGCTCCTTGATGGCTCTTGATATGGCTAAATACAAGTCTTGATTATATGCTTGAATGTAGATGCAAATGGATGAAAGTTGATAGCTAGATGAGTGCACAAAATGGCAGCATTTAGTTGCAAAATGGCTAAGTGTTGAAAATGCCTTAGAGGAAGGGGTATTTATAGAGAAACTTGAATTTTCTAGAGAATTAAATGGTTGAGATTTATCCAACAAAGTCAAAATGAAGGGCTCAGGTGAGTTGAGGACCCACAAGCCCTCACATTTTGACATGTGGAATGTGAAGTGGATAAAGGTAGGATGATGTGTAGGTGATGTGGAAGGGAAGTACATGATGTGGAGGAAGGACAAGTACCTTCCAAGTACCTTGGGAAGTGAGAAGATTTCTTTAAAAAGGAACTTCTTATTCCCAAGTGGGAGTGAAAATGACACTTGAAGAATTTTGGAATTTCTCAAAAATCTCCATGGGAAAAGAGAAAGAGGTTGGAGAAATAAATGTGTATTAAAAATTCACATTCATAGGAGAATCTAATGGATAAGAAAGGGTCTCCAAAAATGTGGGAATTGGTCACATGTGCATGAGGTGACATGTCAAGCATTCTAGAAGCCTTGGAAAGATAAAATGTGAATTAAAAATTCACATGGGGAGGAGAGAGACATAGGATGAATAAATGAGAATTAAAAATTCTCATGGGAAAGAGGGTCAATGTCCAAAAAGGAAAAATGGAAAGATTGACTAAAACGTGGTTCTAAAAGTGGTTGATGACTTTGATTAAAGTTGTGCAAATACTTGATTATGATAATTAATGGGAGATTAGAGACAAGTGGCAAATGTAGGAGGATGTGACATTAATCTTTGATTAAGAGGATGCACACCCTAAATATGAATTAATTAAATTAATTCAAATTAGTGATGGATTATGGAGGATGTGACAAGGAGGGAGAAAAGAAGAATTTTAAATTGATTTTAATTCAAAAGATTAGAATGACTAAATTAAATAAATTGGTGTATTTATTTAATTTAGAGAGGATAAAGGCACCAGATAAAGTGTTTAATTATTAAATTAAATACTTTAAGAGTCTTATGTGGGAAGTGTAATATTAATTAAATAAATTAATATTGACATAATTGATGAATAAAGAGGTAAATTTGATCATATGGGAGTGATCAAATTTGGGTGTCTATAGTTGCATTAAGAGAGTGGTCAACTAAGCTTAAATGAGTGAGTCTCTTTAGATTTCCAAGAAAGTTGGGAAATATGTCAGGTTTTGTGAAGCTTAACTTAAAAAATAATCAACTGAAAACAACCTTCCCATAGCTCTTGGAAGTTGGATAGATTCACTCATTTAAGCTTAAGAGACTAGAGGTTTTGAAGTCTTGCAAAATCAGTTAAGCATAATCATTTGCATCACATAATCATAACTCATCTTACAAAACATCATCCCATCATCATTACATTGATACATAATTAGTATAAACATCACATATCATCACACATCATTTACATAATTGAAATCCATCTCACATAGCATAGGCATAAATCCATAAAGCATATAGAATCATTAATCATATCATCAATACATACATCCCATAATCATCATCACATAAGAATCATCATATAAACATCATAAACACATAAGAACTAGGTACCATCACATTATCATACATTCATCCATTCATCACATCATATATTTGCATGAGAAAAGTATAAAAACATAAACTGCATCACATTTCATTGGAATAATAGGATCCATCAGATACATCATTCATAAAGCATCGTAGAATCATAACATATCAATTGCATCATCATTTACATCCATAGCATATCATATCATCATATAACATAAATAACATAGAAATCAAATGCATCCATCATAATCATCATAATCATCATCATAATCATCATATAAACATCATATAGACACATAGATCATAATCATCACCGCATATCATATAACCTCAAAATCATAATGTTAAAGTGTACAAGGATATCCAAAGGTATAAAGAGATACATCAATATAAAAAATGGAACTATATCATAATGTCTAAAATCAAGAGGTACATCATCAATGTCTTAATTGAATAAAGAGGTGTATACATGGCCAAAATACATCAAAAAATCAAAAATTGGAGCTATGCCTTGCTCCCCCTAGATGGTGCTGGCATCACATGACTAGGGCCTCCCCCACCAGATTTACCACTACCTCCTCCACTTGATGGACCTACACTAGGATCTCTCCTATCTCTAGGAGGTGGCAGCGTAACACCCATGCTAACAGTGCGAGACTCAGAATTGCCTAACTGATACTGTGCAAAACTCTCCTGCCACTTGGGAGGAACCGCATCATGATAACAAACTCTATAGAACTTGACCTCCTGGGTAATATAAAAAATCTCTTTGAAATAGTTTGATGACCTAGTAGTTGCTGCAGCCTATTGTAGTCTCTTAGTAAGGTCCTCAGCCTAGCCAACCCACCATTTCAGGGCATCCCGCTCTGCTATCAACACAATGATCTACCCCTAGGCTTTTGCCAGTAAAGCCTGTACCTGAGCAAACTAACCTTGTAGCATCTAAACATGTACCTGTAGAGCAACTATCTGTTTCTGATGCTTCTGTGATGGTAGTTTGATCTCCATGTGCTACTGAGAGGGGGAAACTAATGATCACCTCTTGCGAGACACTCTCATCTCTACAACATCTAGCCCTGGTCCTCCGCCCTCCTCCTCCTCCTCCTCCTCCTCTCTCTGTTGTCTTCGCCCATGACCTACTACCCCCTCCTCCTCTAGCAATGGCGTCAGCTTGTCCAAAATGGTGATTTGTGGGAATGGATGCATGAACATGTACTATGCATACTCCTTTGATATCAAAGCATCAGTGATATCTAGATGAACATCCCAAGGTATGGCCTATAAACCCTAGAAATGCTGAACTGCTGCATCATAGGACAAAACCAGTCCCCAATCTGTAGCATCCTGTCATCGCCATGCATAATGGGCCACTCCTTGAGGCATGTCCTGGACCCTGCCATACTATTTTAGTACTCTTAGTAGTAAAAATATCTCAATGATAAAATGGGTCCAGCCAATCATATAAATTGACTGACACAAAAATAGTTGCTCTGTGTCATCGTCAGGCCACTGCACACAATCCAGATAGGGCCTCCATACTATAGACTCAAGATCATCCAGGGTCCTCCTCCAGTACTCAAGTTTTCCTAGCATAGGCTGAGCAAGTCGACTGACATAAATGTGTACATATGGCCTCATGGCTGGCTGCTGTCTGTCTCCCACTGGCCGTGCAATTGCTATGTGCTCCCAGGCCTAGACCTAAAGCAATGTAACCCCTACTAATAAAATCACCCCTCCAAAATAAACAGCTTGATGCAAATCATGGTACAAGTGTGCAAGCATACAACAAACCCATGCATATTGAGTGCCATGAGCAATCATGCTCTCCAAGATCCACCCCCATCCAACTGACAGTCCCTTTGACTTACGATAAGGTCAAAGGAAGCCTCCAATAAATCTAGCTAACACAAAAGGAAATGTGGCATACGCATCAACCATGACCCTCTAGGGGATCTCATAGCCACACATGGTATCATCCTCAAACACTTTGTGCAGTACATCAGTCCTACCCTACTCCCGAGAATCATATAGTATAAGCTCTCCAACAAAGAGTATTCATAGAATTCGGTATACATCCTTGGGAGTAACTGTGATCTTACCAGTGGGTAAATGGAAGGTGTTATGCTCACTATTGCACCTCTCTGCTAAAACTATCAGTAAACCCCTGTTAACCCTAATCTGAGGCATATCTATGAGAGACGACAAACCACATCATACAATAATGGTTGTCTCAGGTGGCATCAGATGTTGAATCAAATCCCATGTCCTTGGGAAACACTCTCTAATCTATAGACTTGTCAATGGATCCTATCATCACAAAAAATCACAAATCAGTCAATCAATCAATCAAAATCATAAATTAGTCAATCAATCAATCAAAATCGCAAATCAGTAAATCAGTCAATCAAAATCAATCATCCTATCAATCTAATTAGCTCTGATGAGACTTTGATCAAATCTCGTGAGCATCAATCTATCGTTCAACCTCACCTATCATGAGGTTTATAAATCTATCATTCAACCTAACCTATCATGAGGTTCATTAATCAACTCAACCTCGCCTATCATGAGGTTTATCAATCAATCAATGCATCTCGCCTATCATGGGGTTCATCAATCAATTTAACCTCACCTATCATGAGGTCATTTAATCAATCAACCTATAATTGATCCTTGCTTATCATGAGGTCAATTATCATCATCCTATCATTGCATCTCACCTATCATGAGATCAATGGACATCTAATCTATCAACATCAATAGTTGTTCTATGCACTTTGCGGTCTGTCTATGCACTAAACTAAATGAATCCAATTCAAAACATGAAAATGGAGGGAAAAATGAAATGCACAAATCACGAGGTGGTTTCAAGAGGTACATACTAGAGGACCGTATGCCGCTAGGTGGTTGTGTCGTCAGGTGTGCTTGAAACGATGAGTGTGGTAGGGGATCACCATTCTACTCCAAATTTGCAAAAATCACTCACTCTCAATTTTTCAAGTCACAAATGCACAAATGAACTTTCTAAACCAACTTTTTAACCTTTTAAGGTTAATTAAGTGGCATTTTTTATGGAGATGTTTTATTTTATTTTCAAAGGGTCTTTAATTCATCCAATCATCATTTGGTGGCTTCAACATCATTTTTCAAGAGATAAATCATTTCTAAATCACAAAAATTTGAGATCATCATCACATCATCGAAAAACTATCAAAATTTTCAAAAAATTCAAAAAATCCTAAAAATTCAAAAAATCACCGATTTATCTCCCGAGGGGGAATATATCCGTTATCACCTGAAAATCAACATTTGGGGCATCAAATTTTTCTTTGAAGCAATGTGTAAACACATTACTTCAAAGAGGGGCAAAATGTATACACCTAAAATCGTTCAAGACATTTAATTAATTAAATACTAGTTATTTAATTAATATTTCAACCACCTATAATTATCAATTTATTTATATAGTTCATATCTTCTAATTCTCCAAATATAAAAAACACATTCCTCTAATTTAATTAAATAAATAAATTTCTAAAGTTTGTTTTATTTTAAGTAATTCTCACTAATCCCAAATTAGGAATTAAAGCACATGTCTACAAATTTTCATGCCACTTCACCAAGGTCACATGAAATTAAATAATTTTAATTTTTTAATTAGAATTATCTTCAAAAAATTTCCAAACACATGGCTTATTCCTCACACTTCTTCAAAAAACTTTCAAACACATGGTATTTTTCTCACACACTTTATTCCTCCATCCATTTGGCATGATGTCTTTGGTCAAGGGATTCCTTCATACATTTGGCATGTTGTCTTTAGTCAAGGGAACATTCTTCTTGATTCTCTCCATCCCCACCATTCACCCCTCTTGTTTGAATCTAGACCGTCGATTGATGCCACATCACAAGATGCTTGGAAAATCCTATAAATACAACCCTTTCCCATAGTATTTGGTATCCCACATTCGAGTAGAGTTATCATGCACGAATAGCTTTGGAGCATGGGAGCATTTGGAGTCTATAGTTAGAATCATGTTTTTCTTTATAGTTGCATATAGAATCATGCTTAGCTTTATAGTTAGCATTGTAGAATCATGTTTTTCTTTATAGTTGCATTTTAAATCATGTTTTTCTTTATAGTTTCATTTTAGATTATCATATCACTAATCATTTGAGCATTTACAGAATCATTTTAACTTCTTATCACAACATTTGTATCACATAGTTTAGCAACATTATCCATTCATCATAATCTCCATTATCATAATATCATAGTTTTCATCACATAGTTTCACATAGGAACTTAGTTTTCTTGCATTTTGAATAACATCTCATCTCTCAAGTTGTCATTTTAACAACCATAGTGCACATACAAAATACGAGAGCCAAATGGCTTAATAAATTCTTAAGATTAGAGAACAATGGAACATTCTTAAAGATTTTATTTGCTACAAATAGAGTAGTTCTTTGATTCAAATCTTTCATGTAATACGTCTCATTGGTGTTTGTGTTGATTTACTAACAATTCCCACATTTCACACACACATAATGTTTTGGTGCTGACCTAATTTGAATTAGTTATTGTAAATGGTGTGTGGCTAACTTTGGATGAGTTTCAAAGTTAAAGATGGTATAAATAAAAGTTGAGATGGTTGTGAAAGATGAACACAAGTAAGATATATGTGAGATAGATGCAAAATAGTGTGTGATGCGAGTTGGTGCTGATCAGTGCGAAATATAATTGCTGAGTTTCATAAGGTAGTGAGATGAAGGTGTACTCTATCATTCAAGCATGTCTGCAAGTGTATAAGTGAAGTGTGGTGGAAATCTCTATTGCATTGAGATCGTTTTTATCTCTATAACAAATATCTTCTATCTTCTTTGTAATTCTATGGTAACTTGAGCCCTCTGGGTGGTTAAGCCTTGTTGGACACTGAGTCTTGTTCTAAATAGTAAGTCTTGTTTTGGCAGTGAGCCTTTTTAGTAGTGAGCCTTTGTATTCCCTCTTGATATTCTCTATATTATGAGCTAATCCTCACTATGGTTTTTCCCTTATTGGGTTTTCCATGTGCAGTGTAGCAAAATGCATACCCTTGCATTTTCACACTTGTTTGGGCCCACCTTGCCTTACTTATCCCTATTTATGTCTTAATTGGTCCTATTTTACATCCACAAGCCTAATGAATTACATCTTTTTATGGCTAATCTCGACAAACATCAAAGGGGAAATGATAATTTGATGATTCTAGCTATGTGTCCCTAATTTTTGTGCCGAGACTAAGATGCCACCTAGGGTGTTTTTATCCTCCAAACGTCTTGGGACCCCCCCTTTTTGGAGTCCATGCCCTTAGTTTTAGGCCTCGAGACTAAGACACCACCTAGGGCATCTTAGTCCCCCTTGAGGTATTTTCCAAATTTAATTTTAAATCTTTGTGAGATTTATTCTCCTTTAATTAATGATTTCATATTTCACCTTGTTGTGGTGTAATTTTGAGATATTAAGAATAGATAAGTATAAATACAAGGTTCCTTCATTCATTTTCATATCAATACTTTTGTGTGAGCATTCATCATAACATAATTGAGTGCACAAGAGCATTCAAAAGCAATTCATCAAGCATATGGAGCTAGCATCAAGATTCAAGCATCATATCAAGGATATTGTGGCATCATGTTTGTCATTGTGCTAATAATTGTGATGTAGGGTTTATGATTCAAGCAAGTGTTTCATCCAAGATCAACATCATTCAAGCAAGAGTCAAGAACCACATCAATTATAGCCATTTCAAGCATATTGACAACACCTTATTACAAGGGTTTGGTGAGTTGTAAGATTGCATGTTGTTCATTAAATATTTCCATTCATTATTATATTTCATTTCAAGGTTTAATTACCAACAAGGGGTTTTACCAAGGCAAACCCCCATTTATTAATTGCTAGCCCCATTCTGGGCAATGAAAATTTTGAAAATTTTCCCTATCATAATGTCAAATGGTAGTGGTAACTAGTTTCCTTGTTTCTTGTGATTCCTTTGTCAATATGAGAAATTGTGCATAGGTCATCACCAAACTTTGAAGTTGCAAAAGTTTCCTTATAGTCACTGAGCTTTTATAGTCTAAAGAGGAATGTTTGAAGAATAACAATGGTGTCATTGTGGGTACATCAATACTATATAAGGAATCATGCAAGGTTGATTTCAGATGATAGGAGAATTAAGAGTACATGAGGTTTCCTTTCCCCAATAGAATCTACATACATGGAATAAAGTGGTGACTCCTTATTGGAATTTTAGCGAGGAAAGGTGTAGATGAAACTTTGAAAGTTGGTATCAGCAAGATTACATTAGTGCCCTAATTTTTTTTATTTTCCCTCAAGATCGGTCAAGGTCTTCACTAATCAAAAAGATCATAGTTATGTTTGGGAATCTTTCTTTCAAAAGATAGCAATGGATGCACATATAAGAAGGCTATGTGAACTGTCGATAATGTCACTGCATTATAAAGGAAAGGGTTGAGAAGTCATTGGTATGTTTTACTGAGGTGGCAGTATTTTTAAGTGGTTTTGAAACTATTCTTAATTTTTGATCTAGTTGTGAAAAGTCACTAAAGTGCCACCTAAGGTGGTTAAAAGAATCAAAAAAAGTATCATTGGTGGGTAGTTATGAAAAATATTAAAAGACCTCTTGCCATTTAGAAAGTGTTATGGGCGGTGATTTCGAAAGGAGGTGAAACTTACTACCTGAGTTTCAAGATCTCAGTCTTTTTCCACCCCTTTTATAACACCAAAAGGAAAAAAGGAGTGTTATGTAAATTAGATTAAGCATGGCCAAGATCTTCATTGAATTGATTATTTTTTTGTGAATGACATCATAAAAAACAACAAATAATTGTGATGAAAATCACTTGATAGAGTGTTGTTCCATGGTGAAAAGTTTTGCAGGATGAATATATTTAGTGAGCTACTCCATCGTTGGAAATATAATGTTTCTCATATATGTAGAGGGGCCGTTGAAATACATTATCAAGATGCCATTTCTTTGAATGCGATTGTTCCACAAATGTTTGTGTGAATGAGGAAGGCTATTGATATTTTTTGGGTTTTGAGCAATCAGGCACTGCTTCAATTTTATAATTTTGGTGAACTTAATGTCTCACACGTATAGCTAGTGTCATAAGACAATGATGAAGTAAATGGAAACATATATTTTTTTTATCGAGAATGTCGATGGGAATATTGATACCACCGAGTGCATTAACTCTGCGAATATTTCATGAACGCACATATGAATCCTTCACTGACAATGTTAGTTCTCAAAGTCTCTATGTAGCAAAGTATTTGGGTGTGCCAAACATTGTTTCACTGGCTATATGTTATAAAAGGCTTATTCATGATTGCCTATGGAAAAGAAAATGAGAATGAAGATCACTATTACACATTCACCCAAGGCATCGCTTCACCACAAGATAAAATAAAACTTCACATTGCACATTATGATGAAGAATCTAGAGCACATAAATTGAGTGTCGACCTATTTAAATCTATATCATGAAGCTTTTCTATTGCTATGAGACGACAACAACTCAATATTTGAGCTATTTGGAATCAAGCTAACATCAATCAAGATCACTCCTACAAGATATTAAAGGTTTAGTTGCAAAATTTATCAAAGTAAAAGGTTGCATCGATGGATATCATAACATATTCAAATTGTCTTTTGATGGCCTCTACGATCTTTGGATTTGTTGAAGAAGATAAATAAGAAAATCGTAAGTGCTAAGATGAGGAGGTCATTGAACATGCCCGGGTAATTTGTCTGTTGTGACCCACGTAGCATGTGAATGATTGGATAAAATGCCTCAAAGCACTATTATTTTATGGAAAGTTGACAATTAAGGTGAAATAAATGTCATGCTAGTGACATGGAACCAACTCCTCTCAACATTTGTTTAAAGATATAAGAAGATCAAAAGACCTCCGTTAGTCAATGACACTTAGATTTTTGAAGAAGTTGGAAAGTTTCTTTAAAAATTAAAGAAAAAAAAATTCAAGAATGCAGTTATTAGGCGAGGAAGGGAAATATGAAATGCTTTTTCTAAATAATGTTAATTTCTAGAAATCGTTGCAAATAGTGGGGGGTGAAAAATAAAAGGGAATTAAAATTATAAAAGGGGAATCTTTTTGGCTGTCGAACAGGGGAGTTTCTATGAGAGCTCTTGGGGGGAGATAGTTATTTTCTATTTATTTGTAGCATTTATTTTCAATTGAACCATTCTGTATAGGGATTATGGAGTCTTTGATCTCTTATTTCATCAAATAAATAAGGAGATGATTTGATCTTTGTCTCTATTTTGTCTTCTTTCGATTATTAGTTTCTTGTGTGAAATTGATATCTTTCATTGGTAAAACTCTATTATAATTGGTTTTAGATGGACATGTCATGAGATCTTTAAGTCTTGAGCATCTAAATCTGCTCTCTTGTTTGAAGAAGTTGCTACTATTTCTATTGATTATTGTTTGCAGACATGTAGCAGATGGTCTTTGAGTCATTTGTTTCCATTTTCCTTTACTCCAAATTTCCTTCTACATTTGTGTCATTTTTATGTGCATATGTTTGTTTTCCTTTATTGATTTCTAGTTAAAATCACACCTTAGTTTTGTTTTCAATCTCATCTAATTCATTGAAGATCATAAGAGGACTCTAAAATTCAGAGGAAGATCACTAATTCAATAGCAATTTTTGGAGCTGTTAGTTTTATTGTCACTGCTCAGTTGGGCAATAGAGAGTCATTTATCACATCAAATCGTAGTGACCAATTTGTTTACTAGCAGATTTTTGGTGACTCCGCTGGGGAAAGGATTGAAGTGCCAATGTCTTTCTCTTTTTAGAAATCTAAAGGTACCTCCCCGAGGATGGAGGTTAGCTACTCTGTTAGTTGGAATGTGCTCAAAATTTTTCTTTGGTAGAAGATTTCTAGTCATCCATTTTAATCTACATAATGGCATTGTTTCAGCCCGACCATGGTGTGCCCAATTTAGACCTTTAGAGCTGCCACAATATTTAGAATTTCCTGCAGGTTTAAGAAATATCTTTTGAAGTTTAATGGAGAAGATCCGTAGGTTGCAGATGATCATCTTCAAGCCTTCACCATAGCTTGTAGTATTTTGAGGGTAAGAGAAGAATTTTTTTTGTTAGACTATTTGTTGAATCTCTCATTGGAGCTACTACTATTTGGTTTCAATCTTTAGAAGATGGATGCATTACAAATTGGGACAACATGAAGAAGATGTTTCATGGAAGATTTAAACCAATAGTTGATGCATGTGCGCTTTCATCTATATTTCTCAACATAAAAAAGAAAGATGGTGAATCTATAAGGGAGTTTGTAGAATGGTTTGAAAAATGTTTACAAATGATCCCTCATAATCTTTAGCCAAGTAAAGAGCTGCAAATAACCATTTTCATTGGAGAATTACATCCCAACGTTGGATTCCTCTTGAAATGAAGTAAGGTAAGTGATCTTAAAATTGAAAAACAAGAAGCTATCAATATTGAAGATGATTTTATTTGATTTGGGGTATGGAAGAAAGATAAAGTTGAAAGGTTTGCACAAAATGGTATTGTTCAAAAGCATTAAACTTCAAAGTTTCAAAAAATGAATTCATCAAATCTCTTTTTCCCTACAACTGAATGTTCAAATATCACAATTTTTTATCAAAGTTTTTTCAGAAAAATGAAGTGATGTGAGGATTGAATCCTTTGATGCTGAAATTTATAGTATGCATTATGAAAATGGAGATGAATCTGCAAGTGATTCAAGTGATCAAGAGGATAATTGTTTCATCTCATTCAAATGTTGGTGGTCTAACAACTTCTATTACAACTCGTGAGAAATCTAAAGCATTAGATATTCTTCCAAATGATACAAAGTTGAAGGAGCCTCTACCAAATCATGAAGAAGAGATACAAGAAAATGTTAGAAATGATACTGTTCATGATTCTCCTCTTTTTAAATCTGATTTAGTAATGGATGTAATAAAAAATGGCTGCATAAATGAGGATGAAAAGAGTGATGTTGACAAGAATGTTCAGCCTCATACTACTCACATTTCAAGTGGATATTTAAAGATTTCTATTGATGACTTTACATGTGGAAGGGAAGTTGTTCGATCTCATTTGCAAGCTAAGGAAGGAGAAGATTTGGGTAACAAATCAAAAAACATAGAGCTATTTTCAAAAGAGAATGAATCATATTATGAGAATGTAGGTGAAAAATAATTTAACAAGTGTTCAAAATCATGAACAACTGGAACATGAAGCTTTCACATCAAATCATAAAGATGAAAGACCACAAACAAAGGTTAGTAATGATTTTTCTCTTGAATCACCTCATTTTGAATCAAATCTTGAAATTGTAAAACATAGGATAAAAAATGATTACATAAATGAAGATGGAAAAAGTAATGCTGATGAAAAAAATAAAGATATTCATCCCCATGTTTCCTATTTACCAAGTTGGTGTTTGGAAATTCCTACAGATGATTTTATATGTGGAGAAGGGGTTGTTTTGTCTCCTTTGCAGGTTATGAAAGAGGAAGATTTGAGTGAAAATTCTAAAAATACAGAGTAGCCAATAGAGAAAGATAAATTCAATGGTGAAGTTAAGAGTGAGATTTCTTTATTTGAGAATGGGCCCAAATTTAATGAGGTTGTTGTTCATGGTGTAATTTTTTAGTCTATTTCAAAGGAAATTGATTGTAATCAAACTTCATACAAGGGCTTAGCTGATATGAAAGGAAATTTGCAAGAAGATTCAAATTTTTTTGATGAAAGGTGGTTGTTTGGTGCATATTTTAGTAAGTTTTTATCATTCATCAATCTTAGTTTCACCTTCATGTTCTCAGTATGTTGTTGAGTTTGCAGATGCTTCATGAATATGTACCTCTATTTTACACTGGCATCTATTTCTCCCAACCAGTTAATAGCTTTGCATAGTCTCTTGGGAGGTTGGGGTGTATTGCACCTAGCCTAGGTGCACATAGGTGTCTTAGGTTGCATTTTTTTTTTCTGAGTGTTTGGTTTGGTCTCATTTTTGGATTTCCTCTTGCCTCCTATCTTTCCTTGACTTTGTGGCCCAATGGAAAAAGCATTGATCTTTCCCATAAATTTTGGAGTTATTTGCATTCCTATAGAAAATGTATTCCCTAGAAAAAGCCATTGTTAGCCCCATTCTTGGCCATGAAATTTTTGAAAATTTCCCTTATCATAATGTCAAATGCCAATGGTAACTAGTTTCCTTATTTTTTGTGATTCCTTTGTCAATATGAGAAAATGTGCATAGGTCATCACCAAGCATTGAAGTTGCAAAAGTTTCCTTATAGTCACCGAGCTTTTACAGTCTAAAGAGGAATGTTTGAAGCATACCAACAGTTTTATTGTGGGTACATCAATACGATATAAGGAATCATGTGAGGTTGATTTTAGATGATAGGAGAATTAAGAGTACACAAGGTTTCCTTTCCCCAGTAGAATCTACATACATAGAATAAAGTGGTGACTCCTTATTGGCATTTCAACAAGGAAAGGTGCAGAAAAAAAATTGAAATTTGGTATCAGCAGGATTACACTAGTGACTTAACAAATTTTGATTTTCCCTCAAGCTCGGTTGAGCTCTTCACTAATTAAAGAAGATCATAGTTATGTTTGGGCATCTAACTTTTGAAAGATAGGAACAAATGTGCATATTAGAAGGCTGTGTGAACTATCGATAATGCTGCTGCATTATAAAGGAAAGGGTTGAGAAGTCATTGGTATGTTTTACTAAGGTGTTACTATTTTTAAGTGGTTTTGAAACTATTCTTAATTCCCACTCCAGTTGTGAAAAGTCACTAAAGTGCCACTTGAGGTGGTTAAGAGAATCAGAAAAAGTATCATTGGCGGGTAGTTATACAAAATATTAAAAAACCACTTGCCATTTAGAAAGTGATATGGGTGGTGATTTCGAAAGGAGGTGAAACTTACCACCTGAGTTCCAAGATCCCACTCTTTTGCTTCCCCTTTTATAACACCAAAAGGAAAAAAGGAGTGTTATGTCAGTCAGATTAAGCATGGCCAAGATCTTCATCAAATTGATTATTTTGTTGGGAATGACATCATTAAAAACAACAAATAATTGTGATGGAAATCACTTGACAGAGTGTCGTTCCATGGTGAAAAGTTTTGCAGGAAGAATATATTTAGT
>VDFB02052114.1:0-24794 GCA_007258455.2 Sequoia sempervirens | reverse complement strand
ATTTAGCAAAAGAGGATATTTAATTTAATAAAACAAACTATAAAAATATGTTTATTAAATAAACATGGAAGAAATATGGTAATCAAATAAAACAAAGTATGTGAACTTGTTTACTTAATTTAGATGAAAGAAAATAGATAATTAAATAAAACAAGGTATTTGATTTTGTTTATTTAATTAAGATGAAATAATATGATAAAGATAGGAGAATTAGAAGTGAACTATATAAATAAATATTTTTATTTATTTATAAGTAGATGAATTAAAAGAGTCAATTAATCAAATAAATCGTATTTAATTAATTAGATTATCCAGACCATTTTTAGGTGTATACATTTTTCCCCTCTTTTAAGTGATGTGTTTATGCATTTCTTCAAAGAAAATTTCGTTGTTGCTGCCAGTATTGATGAAAAAAAATTAGTATGCCCCAGACGTTGATTTTCAGGTGATGATGGATATATGCCCCCTCGGGAGATAAATCGATGAATTTTAAAAAAAAAATTGGATTTTTTAAAAAAAATTATGATTTTTGATGATTTGATAAATATTTTACATTTCAAATATGCAAAATTGATTTATCTCCTGAAAAAAATGATGTTTACTCCACCAGATGTGAAATTGATGAATTAAGCCCCTTGGAAATAAAATAAATAAATCCCACCAAAGTTCCCTCCTTAATCACTCTTTTAAAAGCTAAAAAGGTGGATTTAGAATTCATTTGTGCATTGGGAGTTTGAAAATTTGAGAGTGAGATTGATTTTCAGCAAAATGACAATTCCATACCACACTCACTGTTTCAAGTGTGTGCAATGACACAACTGCCCGACCGTGTATGGACCTCCGATATGTACCCTAGGAACCTCCTTGTATTTTGTGTTTTTTGATTTTCATGCATTTTTTTCATTTTCAAATCAATTTTTTTCTTTTTAGCACATGGATAGGGCAATGTGGCGCATTGAACTATTGTTCTAGTGCATTGACCGCTTTAGTGCATAGATTAGATTTTGTAGCACATAGATAGGATAAATTAGCGCATAGGATAGATGATGTGGAACATAGACATCCTAGATTAGCGCATTGAAAAAAATGGTGCATAGATGGCCTATATTAGTGCATTCAATCACTGAAATGGCACATTGAATGTTATAGCACATTGGTCGCCTGAATTAGCGCATCACTATCCTGAAATGGTGCATAAATAGATTTAGCGCATTGATGGCTGTTTTGGCGCATTGATGGATTTGAATGGTGCATTGACTTCTCTGGCGCATTGAAATTCTGTTTTGGTGTATCCAAGTCAGAATGAGTGATTCTGTCAATTAACTCCTTGATTTTGTTGATTTTTTATCACGTCAGGCTTTGAGTTGATGTTGATTGATGATCTTGATAGGTTAGATGTTGATCAACCTCATGATTGGCGAGGTTTGATGATTGATTGATGATAATTAACCTCATGATAGGTGAGGAATAATTATAGTTTGATTTATAAACCTCATGATAACTGAGGTTGATTTGATTAATTGACCTCATGATAGGTGAGGTGCAAAAATAGATTGATGATTGACCTCATGATAGGTGAGGTTCAATGATAGTTGCTCACAATATTTGATCTTTGTATCACTAGAGAAGATTAGATTTGATAGGTTGATTGATTTCATTTGATTAATTGACATAGATTACTGACTTTCAATTTTTGTAATGATAGGAGCCTTTGACAAACTTACAGATCTGAGAGCAGTTTCCTAGGACATTTGATTTGATACCATAGCCAGTGCAACCTGAGACATCAGTTATCACATGATGTGGTTTGTCTTCTCTTCTAGATATTCCCTAGATTAGGATTAATCGAGGTCTCTTGATAGCCTTAACAAAGAGATGGCATAGTGAGCACAATACCTTCCACCTTCCTACTAGCAAGATGACAGTAACTCCCGAGGATGTATGGTGGATCTTGCAGATACCCGTTGTTGGGGAGCTGGTAGTTTATGATTCTTTTGAGTAGGGTGGGACCGATGCACTGTGCAGAGTGTTTCAACATGATACGATTTGTGGATACGAGATCCCATGGCGAGAGATGGTAGATTCCTATGCTATTTTTCCATTAGTACTTGTTGGTTTCATTGGAGGGTTCTTTTATCCTGATCGTAGGTCAAAGGGACTTTCAGTTGGATGGGGTCATATTTTGGAGAGTATGATCATCCATGGTACCAGATATGCTTGGGGTATGTGCATGCTTTCCCACCTATACCACAATTTTCATTAGGTGGTCTACCTTGGAGGGGCCAGTTTTTCTTCAGGAGTTACATTACTTCAGGTTTGGGCTTGGGAGCATATAGTTGTTACTCATCTAGTTACTGTAGACAAAAACTTGTGACGAGGCTGTATATTCACACATATGCAGGTCCACTTTCTCAGCCTAGACTAGGAAAACTGAAGCATTGGAGGAGAGTCCTTGATGATGTTGAGGTAGTTACATGGTGGCCCTATCCTGATTGCAAGTAGTGGCCAGAGGATGATACAAAGATGCCATACTTATGTCAGTCCATGTACCTGATTGGTAGGACATGTTTCATCATTGAGATATTATTCTTGAGGAGGGTGCTTAGACAGTATGGCATAGTAAAGGGCATGCCCCAGGGTGTTGCTAATTATGCATGATGTAAAATAGATATCACTGATTAGGGACCCTGCTTATCATATGATACTACAGAGCAGGAGTACGAGGGTCTACCAACCTTTATTTGGGAGATTCATCTTAAGATCATTGAGTCTCTGATTACTGATGAGTATGTACAATATCTAATTTTACATCCATTTCTACGGATCTTTGTCCAAAATGAGCCAGTTTTGATACCAGGTGAGGAGGAGAAGGAAGTTGCAAACGGGCACCGATGGAGGAGAGATGAGGGAAAGGAGGAGGACTTAGATGCTGTGGAGAGCAATGATTATGAGGGAGATGGTGTTGGAGATGGGGGTGGAGAAGGCTCAGCGTTTGAGGTTAGAGACTTCATGGTGCCTCGTAAGAGGAAATCACTAGTAGCTCCAATAGAGCAGCATGTGCATATTGGAGTACCCTCCCAGCAACAACAAATTCAAATTGCCAACCTACAGGTTTAGGTGCAGACACTACAAGGTCAGCTGGCACAGGCCTAGGGGCTATTAGTCTAGACACATAAATAGATGTAAACATAGGCACAGGCTCATGCATAGCCTCTCTCATAGGTACAAGAATAGTTGACAATTACTCAGGCATAGATAGCCTCTCTGACAACAAAGAGAGATGCAACTAGATGGGCTGCAGAGCAGGCACAAGGATTGGCTGATAGACTACAGAGATTAGCGGATGGTACCCTATAGCTGATTATATGAAAGAGGTTTTCCGTGTGGGTAGAGAGGCTGAGTAATATAGAGGTTGATACTATGATGCAGTTCCTGCAGAGCAGAGAGTTAGTTATGCTTAGTCTTGATTGGGAAGGACTCATTCTAGTACTATTGGCAGGGGTGTGACATAGCCTCTACCGAGAGATCTGAGAGATCCGAGTACATCTGGTGGGGGAGGCACTGGTCTAGAGATGTTGGCACCATCTAGGGCTAGCAACACATAGTTTCATGATTGGTTCCCTGATGTATGTTGTGACATGATGTATACTCCAATTTTTGATTCATGGCCATTTTGATGTTGTATCTCTTTACATTTTAGACATCATTGTATACTTGACATTGTGGTTTTTGAGATTTATATGATATGCAGCGGATTTATCGATCTATGTGTTCTATATGGTTTTATGATGCATGTCTATGATGGATCCATTTAATTTCTTATTCTACATGCCATGTGACGATTAAATGATGATGTTATGGATGTAATTTATGATCATGATAACATGCTATAATCTTATGATGTTTTATTTATGATGTTAACATGTGATTATGCTTATAATGATGACACATGGATGCATAGTGCCTATAGTATTTACATGGACCGATCGGTGTATGATAATGTATATACATGAATGATATGATAATGCAACTATATGTATGATTTTGGATATGTTGTTTTTCTATGATATATGACATGATGATGAAAATGTTTACGATGCACTTTATTGTTGGTATTGCAAATGCAAATATATGATGTAATGAAAGGATGAATGAATGATCAAATATGATGATACTTCTAATGTATTATGTATGATATGATAATGTTAATGAAAATGCAACTATATAATGATTTGTTTTGGATATTTTTCTTATGCAACTATATGATGTGATACATAAATGAAAAATTTGATATGATAAATGCAAATATGTGATCAAATGTATGAATGATTAAATGATATAATAGTGCCTTCCAATGTATGCAATGCAAATGATTATGTAGCTACATGACAGTGTTGATGTTTTTGTTAATGTCAAGTATACTCAATCTATCAATTATAAAAGATAACATTGTTTTTGAATTCCCCACTAGCCTTTGGAGAAAACTACTCTACAAATGCAAAAATAACATGAATGCAATCTAAATTAACCATGCAGATCTACATATGTCAAGGTTGTCATCTTAACTATCCATTTATCATGATTTTTATCATCATTGAGCCTTTAAAATGTTGAAAGTGAGAACAAGCATCAATGGTATAATTTCGACCAATAATGACCTGAGTACTACTTTCATGATTTTTGATATTGCAAGTTAACACAAGCATCTAGGTATAATTAAACCAAGATGACCTGAGCATTTCTTGCATAAACAGACAAGAATCAATCATTTTTCTATGTGAAGTCAGAATGTCATCAGTGATACTTTGTAGAGAACGTATCGCAACAATTCACACAATAATAATGATCAACTCATAGATAGTAAACAAATAAAATACAATTATCCTTCCTAGGTTCTCTAGTTCAATACATCATCGAGTTGCTCAAAGAAATGATAACAAAAATCAAAGTGAAACATTTGAACATTCAAGCTAAAGCGATAAAATCATGATTCAAAAGAATATCATCCATCTAAAGTTGTTTTGATTGATTTGGTTTCAACTGTTTGATATGGATGGTTAATTTTCTAAAATGTTTTTATGTTTGATGTATGTTCAATGTTGAGTTTCACTATGATCATTGTGTTTTCTTCGTTGTCATATTGTTGTTTTTTCATTTGATTAAGCTCAAAGTTTATTGCCCATAGTGAGTTCAGGATTTTTCCCCCAAGCTAGGGTGAGACACGACCACATTGCCTGGATATGTCCAAGAGGTTTCTCTTTTCAATGAGAGGCAGAATGATGGAAAAAGTGAATGACCAAGACATGCATCTAATAGAGGGAAAGGCTAGTTTAAATCACAAGTAGTGCCTATTTCTAGGTTTTCACTACGTGTTTTTATTGTACTTTTTCAAATTTTATGATTTTTTTGTATTTTTGTATTTTCTCTTTTCTTGTTTTTTTTGTATTTTCTGTCACCAAGACACCTATTTTCCAGGTTTTCATCAAGGTGACCATTTTCCCAAGACTTTAGTTGTGCACTAGATGATTCAGGTGTAGAATTTTCTAAGATGGAGACTGTTGATAGGTTCATCAAACAAATCACCTTCAATTGTAGACAACTGATAGGCTCCAGATCCATAGACTGATATGACAACAAAGGGACCTAGCCAATTAGGTTCAAACTTCCCTTTCTTCTTTCTATCGTGTTTATTTCAAGGGTTTTCCTTTAGGAACAAGTCACCAACCTGGAATAATCTAGGTTTTACTATGTGATTGTAGCTTCTGGACATCCTCTATTGATATTCCTTCAAATGGTCCACAACTTGTTGACAACATTCATCCAATAGTTCCAACTCTTGAAGTCTAGACACTCTATAATCCTCATCTGAAATAATTCCTTTTAGTGACACACGAAGTGATGGTATCTCCACCTCAATAGGTAGGATGGCCTTTGATCCATATACCAAGGCATATGGTGTAGCTCTTGCAGGTGTTCTGATGCTGGTTCAGTATGCCCATAGAGAAGGGTTTAGTTGAATGTGCCAATCACATTCAACATCGTTGACTATTTTCTTTAGGATTTTTAGAATTGTTTTGTTTGATGCCTCTACCTAGCCATTTCCTTGAGGGTAGTATGGAGTTGAAAAATGATGTTGGATATGAAATCTCTCACATAGTTCTTGAACATCCTGATTCTTAAAAGGTCTACCATTTTCTGTGACAATGGACTGAGGAATTCCATACCGACAAATGAGGTAATTCAATATGAAAGAAGAAATCTATTTTCTAGTGATTTTTTTCAAGGGAACAAATTCTATCCACTTTTTAAAATACTTTATGGTCATGATTATAAATTTGTGTCCATTGGATGGAGATAGATTAATCTTTCCTACCAGGTCTAGTCCCCACTGACAAAAAGGCCATGTTGAAGTGAACGGTTGCAATTCTTATACTAGTGCATGGATTAGTTTACCATGGATTTGACATTTCTAGAACTTCTTAACAAACTAAAAAGACTCCTCCATATTCAGCTAGTAGTACCCCAAATAGAGGAGTGTCTTCGCTAGGGTTAGTCTGCTTGAATGAGTTCCACAAATACCTTCATGAACCTCATGTAAGGCTGTCTCAGACTCATTATGTTCTAGACATCGAAGAAGAGTACCATCTAGACCTTGACGGTAAAGTATGTCAGTAATTAAGGTATGTCATGCAGTTTGGTAGATGAAGTTACGTTTCTAGTTTCTGGAAAGATCGGGAGGAAGGATATTGTCTTTTAGGTAATTGTAGACCTGTCTTTCCATAAATTGAGGATTCAACATCAACTAAATGGCATATGGTTTGAGATTCAAGATGATCATAAGTAGGATTAGACACTTGTTCCACCATAAACTCATAATGACCTCACTTTTTTGGTATCTGTAAGAGAGAAGCAATTGTTGCCATAGCATCAATGACTTTGTTTTTAGCCCTTGGAATTTGTTCAAATTTTATATCCACAAAGTACTTTTTGTAATTATCCACCATTTTATTATATGACATCAACTTCTCATCTTTGGTTTGATATTCATCATTTACTTGATAAATGACTGGTTGTGAATCTCCATATACTTGTAACTCTGTGATCTTCCATTCAACTGCCACTTTGATGCCAATGATTAATGCCTCATATTTAGCTACGTTATTTGTACACGGAAACATGAGTCTGTAGGACTTTGGGATGGTATGTCCTTGAGGTGTAACAAAAAAAATTCCCACACCTAACCCACATTGTGTGTAGGACCCATCAAAATAAAGCATCCATTGTGCTATCATAGTAAGAATGCTTGCATCAAGAAACTCAATGCTCATTGGACAATCATTTGGTAGTGGAGTTTCGGCTAATTAATCGGCTATCACTTGACCCTTGATGGCTCTTTGATCCACATACTGGATATCGAATTCACTCAATATCATGACCCACTTAGCTAGTCTTCTTGTTAAGGCAGCCTTGCTGAGTAAATACTTTAATGGATCAATCTTTGCTATGAGTTTGATTGTGTGGGTTAACATGTAATGCCACAATTGCTGAGTAGAAAACACCATCGAAAAACAAGCTTCTCGATGAAGGTGTAATTTATCTCATAACCATTCCAAGTCCTGTTGATATAATAGATAGCATGTTCCTTTCCCGCGGGATCTTCTTGTGCTAATAGAGTGCCCAAAGAAATCTCAGTTGTTGCAATGTATAGTAATAATGGTCTATCTTCTGTAGGTGGCATTAGTATGGGTGGTGACATCAGATATTGCTTTATTTGATTGAAATTTGTTTCACATCCTTGATCCCATTTGAAATAGACATTCTTATGTAGCAAATGATTGAAGGGATGACTTTTGTCTACTAATTGGGAGAAAAATCTCCTGATTGATTGTAGCCTGCCCTATAGAGACCGTAATTGACTGATAGTCTTTGATGGCAGAATTTCCATTATGGCCTTGACCTTGGCGAGATCCACTTCTATACCATTTTCTGAAACTATGTATCCTAGAAGCTTCGCTAATGTAACACAAAAAACACATTTCTTAGGATTTAATCTGACATTGAACTTGTCTAATCTCGTAAAGATTTTATCTAGGATCTCTAGATGTACTTCTCTGGTATGCAAGGAATATCCCTAGAGAAAGAAATAGATATAGCTCTCGATCACACGCTCTTCTTGTGTGAGTAAAATATGTGTAAATGAATAATAGACACACCTAATAAGACATTATATCAAAAGATTTAAACAAATAACTAATCTAATTAAAACATGAAATATCTTAAAAGCATCCTATTGCTCTCTATCTCCAAATATTTATTAAATCATTGTGGCTCTTAGATTGTGTAAGCATTGTGACTGTTAAAAAACCAATCTAGAGAATGGGATATTGTAGAATGCAAGAAACTAATCCTATGTAATGATTGCTAAATGATATGGTGATGATATTGTATCTGATAATGACATGAAAATGATAAAAGAAACTACAGTAAACTAAAATGCAACTAAATGAAAATACATAATTATGATTGCTATTCTAAAATGATTTTCTATTGCTATTTGCTCAATGCTCAAATGCTTAATTTCTGTAATGTTATTTTGACAGAGTAAGATTGCACAAAGTTGGGATCCATTTCTTATAGAAAGAGGTTGTATTTATAGATTCCCAACAACATATTTGTGATGTGGCAGCAAGTAAGGGTCTGGATTTTATTTGAAGGATTGAATGGTGAAAGATGAAGAACCCTGAGAAGATTATGGAGATTGTTCCTCCCCACAAAAACATTCAGCCAGAGGATAGGAAGAATCAATGGAAGAAGATGAAGAATTTTTCCTATAATTTGTCTCAAATTTGTCTCCAAATTTGTTTGTGAAGGATGAGTTGAATTAATTAGATATGAAATATCTAATTTTGTTGGTGGATATGATCAGTGAAAAGAGGAAATAGCTGTAGAAATATGCTTTAATTGAATTATTGGATATATTCAATTTAGCAAAAGAGGATA
This sequence comes from Sequoia sempervirens, assembly GCA_007258455.2. Classification (NCBI taxonomy): domain Eukaryota; kingdom Viridiplantae; phylum Streptophyta; class Pinopsida; order Cupressales; family Cupressaceae; genus Sequoia; species Sequoia sempervirens. Next base: position 15,794 of record VDFB02052114.1, on the reverse strand, counting down.
TTTAATTTAGTAAAACAAACTATAAAAATCTGTTTATTAAATAAACATGGAAGAAATATAGTAATCAAATAAAAACAAAGTATCAACTTGTTTATTTAATTTAGATGAAAGAAAATAGATAATTAAATAAAACAAGGTATTTGAATTTTTTATTTAATTAAGATGAAATAATATGATAAAGATAGAAGAATTAGAAGTGAACTATGTAAATAAATATTTCTATTTATTTATAAGTAGATGAATTAAAGAGTCAATTAATCAAATAAATCATATTTAATTAATTAGATTATCCAGACCATTTTTAGGTGTATACACTTCTCATGGACGAAAGAGGAAGAGGCAATGTTTGAAAATGATGTGTCCACATAGATTATAACACTTGCTCAAAGAGTATATTCATGGGCAAACTAGTCACTCAACAACCTAAAAGTGTTCCCAACCAAGCTCCTAGTACCTCTGCAATCGCACAACAATCTCAGCCATGCAAGGAGATTGTTATAACAAGGTCTAAGGAACATAAATCTTTGAATCAACTGTCATTCAATGTGGTGGAAAAATTGAAGAAAGCCTCTGCTAATATATCTATTTGGGATATCTTAGCTATTCTGAAGCATAATTCATTGTTGCAGAAGGCCCTACTAAAAGATGCAAGCATGGAGCCAATAGAGCAACCATCCAATGGAAAGGCCATCGATTCACCATCACAGGCCAAATTCCTCACAAACAATGGAGTGGAAGCCTCTACCAAAAGTAAAGGTAAGCTTAAACTAAAATCCTTCTTCTTGACTCTCACCGTGGGTAAGAAATTATTGCATAATTCCATGATTGACTCTAGTGCTAGCACCACATTCATGCCCAAGCAAATAGCGGAAGCCTTAGGACTTAGCTATGAACCTTTAAATAGAGGGTTTATGCAGCTTGATGGGAATAAGGTTGAAACTGTAGGTGTCATCAAGAACCTCCCCTTGACTCTATTCTCCTACCCTAGTATCACTATTCCACAAGATATCATGATGATTGACATTCCTCCCATGCTCAGTCTTTGCTTATCCTAGGAGTTCCCTTCCAAGATAGGCCGATATTTTTCCTTATATTGGTCCCACTTGATTCTTAGGACCAAGAATGGAGCTAAAATGAAGATAGTGTCTGAACCTTTGCATTTGGAACATGTAGAAAATGAAGCCATGATCAACTTTGAGGCTACTCATACCTCTATCACTAAAGATCAGATGTATTGTACTGAGTTACTAGAGGATGAGAAGGTGACCAAAGATCGGATGGATGAGGAAGAGGTCGTCTTGAGTGAATTTATAGACAATGATCCTTTCAAAAATTATCATGCCACCGGATTGGGAACTTATGTCATCTGTGATGAGGATCAAATGATTCTAAAGGTCATGAAGGAACTTGACAATGGTCAAGCCTCAGAGCTGTGGACACTACATTTTGATGGAGCAATATGTAAAGTTGGTGTAGGAGCCAGGATATGTTTGACATCCCCATCCAATGAAAAGAAACTTAGATCTTTTCACTTTCAATTTTCTTGTTTGAATAATGAAGTTGAATATGAAGGCCTCATGCAAGGTCTAAGTCTTGCGGAGCGGATGGGCGTTAAATAAATAATGGTGTTTGAAGACTCTTAACTAATAGTCAATCAAGTCTGAGGGGTATCCACAACAAAGAATTTCCGCATAAGATCTTATAGACATAGGGTTTGAGACCTAATTGAAAGATTTCCAAATGGTCCTTAGAGAGAAAAATGTAGTTGTGGATCACATGGAGACAATAGGATCTCAATTTAACCCTATTTCTGACCTAATTGATAACGTACACTCTGTGTGAGTGATTGTTCGACCGAAAATCCTAGATAATGACCAGAGATTGCAAGTGTTTGAAAGTGATGAACACATCGCCTCATTCATTCAACACTCCAGAGAGTTCATTGATCAACTCCAACTGAAAATTGCAGAAGGTTATGAAGGGAAAATTATTCAGCTGAGATCCAACAAGCTTCCAAAAGGATTGGTCACTCTCAAAAATCTATTTGATTGTGACGATGCAAGGAATGACAAGAGGAAGATTGTAGTGACCAAAGGCGACTATGCAGATCTTCAGGTCAGAGATGGAAGGAAGCTTAAGGTTGGAAAAGATGTCTTGTAACATGATAAAGAAAAGCTCATACATTTTTTTGAAAAATATGGAGTAGTAGCCTAGTCATATGATGACCTCAAGGGATATGATCCTGAAGTCATCTAGCATACTATAGAACTGACAGAAGGAGAAAAACCCATTTTCCAGAAGCAGAGGCCAGTGAATCCAAAGATGGAAGAATTAATGGTGCAAGAGTTAACACAACTAATTCACTCTTGGATCACCTTCTCAATCAAGCACAACACATGGGTATCTAACCCGATTCCTGTCTGAAAGAAGAATGGAGACATCCACCTATGTGTTAATTTTTAGGATCTGAATAGAGCATCCCTAAAAGACCACTACCCCATTCCTTCCATGGAGTCTATCTTGCAAACAGTCGCTGGCTCAAAAATGTTTTCTCTACTGGACGGCTTCTCCAGTTACAACCAAATTTGGGTGAAAGAGGAGGACTGGCACAAGAAAACTTTCACTACCAAATGGGGAACATTTTCCTATGCAAAAATTCCCTTCAGCTTCTCAAATGTAGGAGCTACCTTCCAATGAGAAATGGATATTGCCTTATGAGAATTGATCAATAAGATCATCTTGATCTACTTGGATGATCTAATGGTATTCTCTAAGTTAAAAGATGATCAATTTGATCATCTAGAACTGGTTTTAAAAAAATGCCAAGAGGTCGGGATATCACTGAACCCAAAAAAATGTGTTTTTAGAGTTTCATAGGGAAAACTATTGGGACATGTAGTGTCTAAAGATGGAATTGCAATCAATCTGAAGCAGGTGAAGGAAATCAGGGAACCTCCCCTACTAGTCAACAAAAAGGGAGTTTAGTCCTTCCTGGGAAAGGTAAATTTCATAAGCAAATTCATCTCATATTTTGCAGGTTTAATTAGACCTATCATCTTGATGCTTAAGAAGGATTAGTTGTTCAAATGGACAAAAGAGGTAAGAGAAGCCTTTGAGAAGGTTAAGGATGCTATTTCTTTAGCTCCTGTTTTGATAAACCCAGACATATCAAAGGACTTCATAATGTATGTATTCAGTAGCAAATCTAGCATCACTACTATTTTGACCCAGAAGGATGATGAAGGAAAGGGAGAACATATGATAGCCTTCCACTCCTAGACCCTAAAACATTATGAGATAAAATATAACTTTTTTGAAAGGCAAGCATTCACCATCTTTAAGGGGTTCAAGAAGTTCTGACACCTCATATTTTGCAACAAGGTGATTGTATATGTCACACATTCCAATGTGTGTGAGTACATTATGGAAGGAGAAATCACAAAAAAAGGGACAATAGGATAACTAAGATCCTCAAATATGAAATTGAGGTCAGGCCCATGAAGACCGTGCGGGGAAGAGGATTGTGCAAGTATTTGGCACATGAAGAAGAAGAGGTAGCTGTGGAGGAACAACCAGAGGTAATTCTACTTAATGAATCTGAGTATGAAGGCTACTGATTAGCAGATAGAATGAGATTTATGCAAAAAGGAAAATATCCGGTGAGCCTTCCTTCATTGAAGAAAAGATTTTATAGATTTTAGAACAATGGATATGTGCTTATTGAAGGGGTCCTCTACAAAAGGAACTTCAATGTTGTTCTTCTATGATGCATCATTCAAGAGTAGGCGCAAAAATTCTAGACATGTTTCACAGTAGTCTCATGGGGGGAAATTTCTCTACAAAGACTACTGCCATTAAAATTATGTGTGGTGAGCACTTCTAGACTACATTGTTCAATGACTCACACTCTCTGGTTAAATCCTACAAGGAATGCCAATTCTTCGCATGAAGGAGAAAAACTCATCAAGGCCTCTCAATCCCATAGTGGTTGAAGAACCCTTCACATAGTGGGGACTGGATTTCATCTGGATGATTAATCCCACCTCCAGTGTTGGACATAAGTGGATCCTCATGACTACAGATTACTTTACCAGATGGACCAAGGTCATGCCCCTAAAGTATAAGACTGAGGAAAAGATTGTGAATTTCCTCGAGGAACTGGTAACAAGTTTCGACTCACCAAAGACCATCATCTCTGACAACGTGAACACCTTCCTGGGTTCGAATGTATGTCAATTTGCACTTAATCATGGCATATTCCTGAAGAAATCTTTGAAATATTACCCGTAGGGAAATGGTTTGGCTGAGTTGACTAATAAAAATTTAGTCTGACTTGTCAAAAGAATCAGGTTAGAGCACCAGAGGGTGTGGCATAAGAACCTCAAAGTAGCACTCTGGGTGGATCATATAATCCTCAAGAAAGTCTTAAAGACATCGCCATATGAGCTAGTATATGGGAAGGAAGCACTATTGCCTATATCTATGGAAATTCCCACACTATAGTTTCTTAAGTCTCTGGAGGTGGAGCAAAATAGAGCCATGGAGGTCTGGTTGGCTGAGTTTTTGGAGGTACAAGAGAAAAAAAAAAGGCCCTGATGACCATGTGTAACCATCAACAGGTGGTTTGAAAAGAAAACCTCCAACTAGGGTCTTAAATGTTGAGACTTAGTGCTAAAATTGAATGAGAGAGCCAAAAAGCCTAGCCAACATAGAAAACTTGATAGTCTATGGGAAGGCTCTTTTTGAATTATTCAATGCAAGCAACATAATGCATTTGAATTAGAAAATATGGAAAAAGAAGCATTGGGAATTCTTTTCAATGGAATTCACCTAAAATTATTTAATTAGCTTCATTAATCATTTTACTGGTATAAATATGTAATTATGTAAATATTTTCTTTGTTTTTTGTTTGGGTGAGTCTTTATTAAATGAAACCCATGATGTAACAAGCAAAAATAAGCAAAAGAGATAGAAATTTGACAAAAGGAGTTGTATATTCATTATATGGTAATATATACTTTGGAACATTACAATTGAAAATGACTCTTAGGCCAGGCTTTTGAGTATATTTATTAAAAGATTTTTGAGACATATATACAAAAAGGAGGAGGAAAGAGTTTATTCTTCAACAAGGGCAACATCACCATCAACAACAACAAGTTCAATAGGAACAACAACATCAACAACAACAGGGGCAACAGGAACTCCAACAATGGCAACGGTGAGTGGAGGAGGAAACACCAGGTTTTTGAAGTTAGTATACCACTCCATGTCATAGAAAGGCACTACGTTGTAGCATCTTAGTAAGAAGTGGCAGGCATGCGAAACCATTTGGCGGTGTTCTCCAATAGTCATAATGTGAAATCTGCTAAGAAATGGTACCCAGGGCACCACTGCATCCTCTTCAATGTGTCAAAAAAGATCACTTGCTGTTGGAATACCAAGGCCGTAACTGCATTCGTCGCCACTTCACCAAGGCCTCCAAGGTAGCACTTTGGAACAATTTCGATGGTGAGCCGCATTATCATCTATTTCAACACCTGAATATCTAGCGAAGAGGCAACAAAATGAGAGAAAATATCAGTGTTTATCCTATACTTATCCTCATACTCTATACAGTCCCTTCCCAGTACCCACTTCATTGCAATTATGGCCAAAGAATGCTTATTCTTTGTCATGCATTTCAAATGCCTACTAGAAATTTCCCCAAGGAAAGCTGCTTGAGACCTATTGCTAGTTAGCCTAATAGGGGTATTCATTGCATTTATAAATAATCCTAATTACCAAATGTAAATTATGTTGTTATCCTTAAGTCTATTTATAGACATAGCCAAGGTACAATGCATGCAATAAGCATGATGTTGATCAAGAGCAAACTCAAAAATCCCACTGAGAGTAAACTCAAAAAATCCACTGGGTGCAAACTCAAAAATCCCACCAAGTTGTGTTTGTTGCGTATGAAATGTTGTGTGCATGTTAAGAAGAAGTAATTAATGAGCTAAAACTGGTGGCAGACACAAGTGATAGTCTGCACGGTCGGGTGCTAAGTGTCACACTATGGACACTTTTCAGTCTCCAAGGATGAACTCAATTTTTTTTTGTGTACTCATTACGCCTTTTTGCTTAATCATTATTTTTAAGTTATTAAATGAGAAAGCATGCAAAAGGTTTTGTATTCCTTTAATTACTGGCTCAATTTCCAAAGGGATGGTGCCGCGAGACATGATTACTAATTTTCATTATGAATTATTTTCTTTTCAAAAGAGTAAGAATTCATTTTGCATGCACGAAAGAGTCGCGGTATGTGTCGAATATATTGCTTGAAACAACTATTATCTCCAACTCCAGTTTGAGAAAAGGCTAGTATTGCATGCAAAAGAACAACATTGTGAAGAGTCTTGAGTGCATAGTTTGCTGAAAAAGGTTGAGTGTTTACAAAAGTCTATAGAATCCTCAAATGGAAGCACAAAGAGAGGTGGTTAAAAGCTTATTTGACGTCATGTTGACGACACCAATGGCCAATGTTTTTAGTAACATCTCTTATGCTTCGCCTGGGATTCTAGGAAATCCAAGGTGGCCTCACACATAGGCTGTGGAGAAGACAGACCATAGGAGCAAAGCCCAAATAGCGGAGGAGTGGGACAACATTCATGATCTTGAACTCAAAACCAACCCTAAGACTCTTAGGGAAGTAGCCTGTGAGAGAATGAAAAAGACTAACAACCAAGAGTCTTTGGCGCACAAGCTGTGGTTTTGTGGTCTTCCGCAATATATGGTCCCTTTGGTGCATCACTGTCTAGAACTAGTTACTGAATGCGATAAAAAAATCAATTTAGACACCGGCGAAATAAAAGGTCAGAACCTGAGGGTGTTAATCAATGTTGAAGCTATTAGAGATATGCCATTCATCTCTATAGGAAGTGGAACATAAGCGATGGAGAGATTCACTGTAAGTGACTTAGAAGAATTTTGGAGGACCTGAAAAATATGCTCTAAGCTTTTATAGTCAAGAAACAAAAAAGGCCAAGGATGATAAGAGCCCACCATAGTTTTTGGTTGGCCACAATGTTTTCAACTCAGGCTTATAGGATTCCTTCTCCATGTTGGCTTTTTTTTGTGGCATGGACAATGAGAAGAATGTGCATGAGTTTCAAATGGGTTTGGGTTTTCAGTTGAGAAGACAACATTCTTTATTTTGGTACAACTTCGTGGAGGTCATTGTTTGGGAGTTGTTGAACCAATTCGAGGAATACCACACATAGTTTAGGTTCAGGTTTTCTTCTTTCCTTGCTCACATGTTTTTGCACCAAAACCCTGATTTCTTTAGCAACCATATGGGTTTGTCTATTTTTGATGAAAATAGGCTAAGAAAGCTAGTTTTTGTGTGGACTCCTCTCCTTTCCATAACTTATGATTACCATACATTTTCTGAGTTTTTTCTAACTCCAACATTGTGAGATTTTAATAAGGATGGTGGGGGTGACTGGTATCAATTCTCCATCAAGCAAGTAAGGTGGATGCAAGACTTTGTTCATCCTTATGACTAGTTCCTTGGAGAAGATTTTTCATTTGTTAGGCTATATGGTTTTACTGAGGAACCATTCTGGCTCTCGGTATGTGTCACAAATACGGTGTTGGCCCTTGAGGTATTTTGACAATTATCTATTATAGATGTCAAGTTTTTTTGAGGAAAGAATAAGAAAGGATTTTTCAATTCCCTTTGAGCTTCGGTACGGTAATAATGGTAAAGAAGACGATGCATGGTTTGTTAGCTATGAAGCTTTCTCATCTAGGGCTAGTATTAATTTGTGACAAATGGGATTATAATCCTGATAATCACTTAGTAGACTCACAACTCCCGGCCCTACTAGGAAGTTAGCGGAGTCTGAAGTCGGGGGACCTTAATCTATTTATGGACTTGGCCTATGTTCCCATTGATGATAAGAGACTGCCATGGCTATCTTTCTATCTTCCTTTGGCCAAGCCCAGTGACAAGTGTAACATTGGGGCCACCCTTTATAATCAATTGGCCAAGCACTACCAATGGAGTAACGATAAAATTGCACAATTATGGATTTATTGTTAGGAGAACAAATGTCTTGATGCCCTGTTTGTGGAAACTAACATGGATGACAGATTTGATGATCTATGGAACAACAAGCATGATGATACTAATGAAAATGATGATGAGGATGTAGATCCAATGGAATTAGTTGCTATAATGAAAATAAAATAGGCAAAAAAGGGCCTAAATATAGAAAACTGGAAAAGTAGAAGAACAACTCGACAAAGCTCCGTTGAGTGCGCAAGTGAAGGAATCTTATTAGAAGGCCTCACTATCACATACATGGGATATTAAGATTCCTAGGGTAGCCCAACAATCTCAAGAGGTCATAGAGGTTGACAATTCTCCACTTGAGAAGAGGTCATGCACTGATGCAACTCCTAGGTAAACCTTGCAAGCACCTACAATGAGCCAAGGATCAGAGTCCTCTGCAACTTAGGTATCTTTCTCTCCCTCTCTTCTCACTTATTCTTTGGTTACCCTTGCTACATCCATGTCCCCAATTACTTTGAGTGTCAACCTATCATTTTCTGCTTTAACACCCACAGGAGGTTTCTCCTAATTCTCCCAAATCGAACAAACAACTTTTACTCCACCACAGTTTGTTCCATCTTTTTTCGGGGCCTAATCTGAACCTACCATTGCTAATCCTTTTGCTACTATCTCATTGTCTCTGACTCACCTTGGCCAAGAAATTTTAACCTCTATGTCTCTGCTACTGCCACCACTCCTATGAGTCCTTTTGTCACTTCCCAAACCGAACCTTGGCATTGCATTCCCCCTTTCTCCCTACTGACAGTCACTCTGCCAAAGAAGACATCATCCAAGATCACAATGATTTAACCATTTCACTCTTCCTCCTGGTGCATCCTTTTCTAGTAAATAGATTAAATAACCAACAAATTTTTTGTGCAAAATAATAGAACTAAGGCAATGCGAGATATAAGAACCCAGAAGAGAAAAGAAAAGGATGCAGTGAATCCTGCTGAGCCATGTGTGTAGAACCTTTTTAATGAAGTTTGAGGGTCACTAACATTTGCAACCATGACTCCCAACATCATCAAATCTAAAGGGAAGATGCAACCTAAGGATTATACAATCAATGCTGTGGGGATCGATCTACACACAACTCAGACGCAGGACAAAGTCGAGCTAATGGAGGAGACCCAGTGGGTGGTGACTAAAAAACTTTTGAAACATCATCACCAATTGAGGAAGAGGGAAAATGAGCTCAATAATGTTAAGGAAAGAATGGAAATCCTACAAAAAAGGGAAAAGGCTAAGGATGCTGAAATTGCATGCTTGTATCAACAAGCGTAGGCGAAAAAGGCCAAAATTTAGGAGGAACTTGCAAGGTTCCAGTCCCAATATCACAACCTGGTTAGTGGACTGTAGCAGAAAAATCAAGAGTTACAAGACTAGCTGGCTCAAGCAAAGGGAGAAATATAATAGAAGAATAAAGAGCTTCGGGATTAGTGAGCTGAATTAGAGTAGGAAATGCAGTAGAAGGACAAGGAGCTCCAAGACTGATAGTCTCAATTTGAAAAGGAACTCCAGGAAGTAAATCTCTCACTACAAACGAAATATGTAACCTAAGGTCACGCTGAGGAGCTATTGAAAAGCAGGGATGCTGAGTTGGGAAATCTACAAGAACAACTCTCTGCATCTACCAAGAAAGCTAACAAGTTGATGGAAGAGATCGATTCTAAGGAGTGAGAGATTGGTCTTTTGAAAATTCCTTCCCAACCCCCTGCTCCTCAATCAAATCTCCTTTTGGTGGCCTAATAGTTATATGCCTCATACTGGGAGAAAGTCAAGTCTTTTTGTTTGACCCTGTGACCGATGCTCCAATTCATGGTGGATGCGATGAATTTAAGTAGGGAGGTATGTGGAACGATTGAAAAAGTTCCACATTTCATTGCATAAAGGGTGCCCAAGGCCGAAAGGTTATTGGAAAAATTATACACTATGGCAAATGCAAACTTGGTAAACACAGGGATAGAGGATGGGAGGTTAGCTACCAAGAAGGTGAAATAATTCATCCATTGTCATGTGGCCATCCTATAGGCTAGCAATTGCTTGATAATACTGAGTCAGACCATGAATAATATGTGGATACAATTATCCAAACTGACTCAAATGGGATTGCCTCCCCCCTTTCTCTCTAACGATTTAGTGGCCATGGTGGAGCACATTGCGACAAAGATCGAGGAAAAGTAGCCGGATCTTTTTGCTTTCCAATCATTTAGTCAACCTCCCACTACAATGGATATTGAAGGCACCACCCATCTAATAGTGCGACTTCTCTTTCATCTTGAGTCTAGGACTGGGATCTCCATGGAGCTGCATTTCAAAGAAATTATCTATCTGGATGAGGCACAAGAGAATCTGCGCACCTTATCAATTCCATCTGAGGTCGACTGGCTGCCTCTATAGATAGCACTCTTAGATCTCTAACTTCATTTCCCAATGGATAAGGCTCTGGTCCTCAAACCAAAAATTTTGGGTTCCCATTCTATAGGAAAAATTCCCCTGATAGTCACCAAAAGCTAAGGATTTAAAATCCTTAAAGCTCCATTCGAGTTGGTGTTGTTGGTTTTGCATGGTCCCGGTTCGCACTTCACATACTTGCATTTTTTTGAGCTTCATTATGGTAGTGCCTTCATCCGTTGCAGCCATGTGTTAGCCACGCATGCCTTTGGAGGTTTTCTTCCCTTGCTTCTCTCTCGCGCCCCACCCTTTTGCCACGTGTTTGTAGCACAGGCCTTTGGGAGTCCTCTCTCCTTTGTTTCTCCTTTGAGCTCCACCCGCGTGCCACATTGCATCATTCAATGGGAACCTTTTTGGAAGACCCCACAATCGACGCATGAAAGTCAGACTACTCCACATGTCTTCTACATGGGTATTTTTATTGCAAGGAAGGCATGAATGAATGGAAATCCCCACAGTTGCACCACGTGTCTTAACCAACTTTGTGGGTGGGAAACACGTTTCATTTGGAGAATTTCATTGCTTCCTCCTCGGGACCACATTCATCATTTACAAAGGTGTGCATCTTGTTCAAAGGCGACTGGATACTATGTTTCAGAATCTTTCTGTTGCAACAACTTTTCCAAATCATTGCGACAGGTGGCATAGCTCGTGTATGTGGAATCTTTTTTGTTATTGGCTCTCAGGCAGTGGAATGATCTATATATAGTGCTTCGACTCTCTAAAAAAGGGTTTGAAAATCACAGAAAAAAGTGAAAAGACTGTAGGCCTTTGTATTGTTTCTTAATTATTGTATTAAGACTCACAGACTATGCCAATTTTTTCAGTCTCTCTGTTTCTTAGTTAATTGATAGGACATTATATTGTGTTGTTTATTGTACTTAGTAGTTTATCTGCAAGACTTCTATGATTTCAATATAAATTTTCTGATTTAGGTCATGTCTTGAACTCTTCTTATTTAGTAAATGTGTATGGAAGGTTTGTTATGTTATTTGATAAAACTTCTTAGGTTTTTCATCTATTCTTTTTCTTATTTTTGGACATGCAGACTATTGAGTGGGCCCTCAAATCTCATCCGAAAGGAAGATTTCTGATGCCTACATACTTAACTCTTAGCAAATCGCCTTAGATTAGATTTTATTTTATATATTTGCTTCCCTTTCCCTTTCCAACCCCCCAAATATAGAAGGAGTTGGCTTCTTTAAAAACCCGGAGGTCACTCAGTTTAGCGCAATTGGTGTCCCATTAACTGAGTTTCCCATAAGGTTGTTTTCCTAGCAATTTTAGGCATCAACAAGTTTTAATTTAGAATCTCTCCGAAACTATTGAATCTTTTGATATTTATTTGAATCTATGTTAGTTTTAGGTTAAAAGAATCACTTAAATTGCTATATTTGATGATAATATCATTTCCATATTTCAAATCTTTGCATTTATCTTTAGATTTTATAAAACCCTCATTTGAATCCTACAACTTACAACCTAGTTTTACCACAAATTCCCTTTGTGATTACTGCTACATTTTTCACTACCTCAATTGGTGGAGCTGGATTAAATGTTGTTATATTTAAAATACGTTATTTTGCACATGCTAAATGTTGATTGCATCTTAATTATCATTATGCAAGTGACAATTATGCTTTGAAATGAGGAAACAGAGTTTCAAGAAGTTTCTATTTGTTTCACAATCAAATGAAAGACATAATTGAGGATACAACAACAAAGCATTTCATGCTTTCATTTTATTTCATAAAATTCATATTTACAAAATTTCATTTGATTGAGAATTCAAATGATAGTACAAATTGCATTGAGATGCATTTTCTTTTCAAAATGAAAAGCATAAGATTGAAATCAAATATCCACACAAGCCATGGATGTAACTGTTACAGTGCATCATAAGCATCACACTACACTATGGAAGATGCATAAAAGGAACAATCACATAAGTATAAACATAATCATCATTGCCTGTTGATTGATGGCCGACGCAGAAGTGGTGCACCATTTGTCTTCTTCGAGCTCCATTGACCTGTAGGAAGGAAGAGAGGGATGTTAGAGCTCCGACTATGAATATACCTACATGAACCATCAACGATAATGTAGTATGCTACTAATCATGCACTGAAACAATCAAGAAAAGTGCAAAACATGAGCTGGAAGAGAGACATCAACATCATCATATATTGTTTTATGCTAACATCATTTGTTTCTTTGTGCAGGTATAGGGAAAATCATGAAGCTGATTATCATTTGAAGACCAAGCATGTGGAGAAAAAAGGCCCCACAAGGGTAGAGCTCGACATGTTGCCCCTTATCCATTACAAGTGGGCTGAGATAGAAATTACAATCCTCATATTCATACAAGAAAGGAAATGCAACTGAAAGAGTAAATTAGAGTTTATCCATCAAGCCATTAAACCAACTATGCATTCATAACGATCATGTAAATGTTTTCTAAAAGCTACAGGTGAACAGTGGGTTTAATCCACTTAATCAATTTAACTGAATACATTCATCTCAAACGTTGTCATATGATTTATGTTCTTTTTCCATAGTATTATGAGTCATCATGTTCATGATATTACGCAAGGTTCAACAGTGTTATTTCTCTCAATCAAGGATAGTGAACATGCATACATAATGCCTCAACGAAAAAAATTGTTTCAGATTTTCATTTTGGAGGAGAGCAATTGCATGGAACAACTTTGTTAAATGGAGCATAAAAATGCATGAAGAGTGCCAGATAAGAAACAATGATAGCATCTAATCAAATGAATGAATAGTTTAGTCATCTATTAGGTGGTGGAGCAATCAACTTGTTTGTAAGTACAAAATACAGTGATCAAGTGTGTTTGATACAATCTTTTGGCTGACGGTGGAGTGAAATAGTCCAAGAGTACACTATTTTAAAGTTTTGTTTCTTCATTTATCATATGTTTCAAATGGTGGTACAACAAGTAAAAGTCATTTCAGAATGAGCCTGGAGTTTATAAAGTAAAAATTCTGATGAGGATTTGGAGTGAATCCATGAAGAGCATAATTGTGAGTGCATAGGATACCAAGGTAAACAACTCATCTAAAAATTCAATCAAAAGGAATTATGTGTGCAAGGAGAGAACAACAATATAATGGCAATTGAAAATATAAATAAAGATACATTTCCAGAATCTCATATACTCGAATGAGGGTTTTCAATAGTAATGAAAAAGAAACACATGGGAATTTTCTATAGAAAGAAGGATGAGTTGGAATATAACTGAAGATACATCCAGAAATGCATTTTCTTCACAAATAAAAAATACCCATATACTGAAAATTGAAGAATTAAAATGCCAAAAGGAGCCCAAATTTTACACATATATCAAAATATACAAATTTTGTTGATTTTTCACACACTCATATTGGGGTTTGAGTTTAAAGATAGAATTAATGCCATTTATAGGTTACCCATATGGAGACTTCTACAAATAAACAAAATAGATGCTTTCTACAATTTTCAAAGTCGCCATGTGAGGTTTTTATAGGAAACAACATAAAATAGAATAAATCATGATGAATCATGTTCAGGAAACATAGATTTCTTCAAAATACAGCTTACCCACATTGGGGTTTTGAACAAAAAATACAACTTCTACAATTTTCAATCACCCATGAAGGGTTCTATAAGGAAACCACAGAGATTTCAAAAGAAAGCAACAATCATGGTGGGTCAAGCGAGCTTCAAAAGAAGTATGATTTCTTCAAAAACAATGAAGGCCCACGTCTAGTTTTGTTTCTAAAAGTAGAAAAGAGCAGGAAAATCATGATGGGTCGACCTCAAAATACTCAGAAAGCTCTAACAAATGTGTTCATGGTGCGGCCTGTAGATGGCCTTTAAATTTATAAATGAAAATGACATCTTGCTAGAGTATATGAAGCTTTTAAGCTTCTGTTTCATGAAAGGAGTTTCCAAAGGAAGAAGCAATGCTTAACACGCACATTGCAGGAGACTAAGAATCCACGGCCACAGCTCTACAGAGCTTTCAAAATCCAAAAAAAACATCGAGTGCGAGATCATATATGGTGGCCAGTGGCTACAAGAGACACATATAACAAAACAACAAGCACAAAAAATAAAAAAATACATCAGTTCGATTTGTTACAACCACGGCCAGAGAGGCTTTTATTCTAAAAAATGGCTTAGAAGTGAAGCAAAGGAGCTCAGGAAAGCTTAGAAATGAGCTTACCATTATCATAGAGAGGGAGGTCGAACAGATTGAAGGAAAGAATCACAACCCTAAGTTCTTCCATGGTGGCGGCCCCCAGGCAGAGCCAAACTCCAAAATGCAAAAGTGTGAAATGATAGGAGTTAGGGTTTCTCCTTTGGTTTTGTTCTACTTGCCCTAATTTGAATCTATGGGCTTAGCATTCTTTTTTCATTTAATATCAAACTTTATGCAAGGTGTTAAGTGGCTAATTACCCCAACGATAGGTTGCACAATGAAAAGGCTAAGTAAAATTAATTTTGCCCAAGCCTTAGGTTGGTGTGATTAAATTTTTTACAATATGAGGGGGCTATAGACTATAGAGGCTTGAGATTTAATTAAACCTTAGTAAGATGGATAGAGATTTGAGTCTATGATTTCAATTGATTTTGAGAGAAATAAATTAAATAATAAGTAAGATTTTATTTGAGACTTAGGTTTATATTTTTTGAATTGATTTTGAAGAAATCAATTAAGATATTGATAAAGGAGAAATATATGCCTTGTATATTTTATGATTTTTTGAGAAAAATCAAGATTGTATTGGAGAAATAGAGATTAAGTTGTATTTTGCAAAAGATTTCAAAGCAATCTTTAATTGCAAAAATAGGCCAAATTGTAAAAATCTGCATATCATGTAAAGCAGGATTAAAGCGGTGCTTTTATAAATAGCTTTATTCTTTGCTATTTTTAGCAGATTGTTTTGTTTTCTTCTTGGGTAAAATTTGAGTTTTCTCTGGGAGAGATAAGGTGCTTTATTTTCTTTAAAAGCATATTTAGCCTATTTTTAGGAGCTTTTAAGTGTGAACATGGAAAAAGAGAGTTTTTCTGCTTTTATGCAGACTTTTGGGATACTTTTGATGCCTTTTCCTTGAGCTTTCTTTGTGAACTCGGATTAGGGTTTGGAAGATTATATCTTGAAGAAAACTTAGTTTTTCTTCTTCTTCTCAATTCAGATTTTTTAGTTTCTTGCTCTCACACATTTTTGAGC